>CAIGRF010148877.1:0-15795 GCA_903798235.1 Fraxinus ornus
TAATACGATTATTATTATTATTATTATTATTATTATTATTATTATTATAAATGATATTATTAGTATTATTATTTGCATTTAAATTAAATTTGAAATGTTAAAAATAATAATTACTGAATTAATTAAAATAAGAATAAAAAGATTTAAAATATAACTAAGACGATTATTTAGAGTTAACACGAAACATATTACAATAACCACTTGGATTCAAAAGTTCCACTTGCCGAACACTTCCTCACATTGCACTTCGAAATACATTAATCGATCATTTGTGGGAAGAATATAAGAATTCCGAAAATTAAATTACAGTGATATTTCAACTTCATATTTAGTAATTTAATATGTTTTAATTGTACTGTGTTTTAATAATATATTTATTAATGAATTTAATATTTTTCTTAATTTAACGTAATTATTTATTTAGTAATTTATATATTTCCAAAATAAATAAATAAATAATATTCCAAATAAATAAATTACTAAGAATAAAAAATAAATAAAAAATGATTAAACACTGTTCATCTGGTGTAAGTTTTGGTGTAATGGTTGGAGATGAATTTTAGTTTGGTGCAAAATTGTGTAAAATTTGGTGCAACGCTGGAGATGGCTTAAGAGCATGCCATGTTTTTGGCTTATTGAACACCACAATTCAAGAGGGAGAAAATATTACTCATCATTTTTATTCTTCATACATGTCATCCTTCCATTAATTTTAACGTCCACACCAGCATATAACGTTAGTTAGACTCATGGTGATAGATGAGTGATAACAATTTCACGCAAATCAAAGTTATGTTGATTGGTCGAAATTAAAAAAAAAAAATGAGTGACCTATTTGCACATTTATTGAAATTTTAGTGATTTTCGATGTATTTAACCATCTGAAATAAGTTTGTGGGGCCATGCATGTCCATATTGCTTGATAATGTCTAGAAGAAATTGCCTTTTTCCCTAACTTGTTCTAACATAAATACAAGTGTAAATAATTATATATAAGGAGTGGAACATCCAATGCACAACATAGTCACTTTAGTTCCAAGTTAATTGTGTCCTTCACTCTTTCCCCTCAACATTCTCTGAAAAATGGATAATATCCAACAGAACTTCTGTGATCTGAACAAGACACCCGGGCTGGCGCCAGTCGACAACTTCAAATCACAAATATCACTAAGCTATGTTGGCCGACGTCTTAAAGAAAACTATCCACCTGATTTCTTGAATAAGGTACTATTAAACATCAATTTAGTCATACCTTATATATTTGCATAAGTTGCGTACTTTCGCAATAATTTTATTTTATCGAGCTCAATTGGATTGCACACTTTTTCCTTCTATGTTCGTAAATCTTTTGTAGTCCAAATATTCTTATCCTACATAGAA
Source organism: Fraxinus ornus (assembly GCA_903798235.1). NCBI lineage: Eukaryota > Viridiplantae > Streptophyta > Magnoliopsida > Lamiales > Oleaceae > Fraxinus > Fraxinus ornus. Next base: position 1,381 of record CAIGRF010148877.1, read on the forward strand.
GGGCCGGGGGAGGGCATTTTTGGATGGACAGTTTGAGGTTTGTGAAAAACCTTTTAGCCCCTATTTGGTTCAGCTAAAAAAAAACAACAGATTAAATTCTAAATCAAAGTCAATGATTAATTTTAACAACACTTTTCATATGATTCACAACTTTTCAAATTTCAACACCACGTTCCATCATCTTTTATCTAAACCGAGCAAGAGCTTAATATCTTTCTTCATATACTGAAACCATGTGTAATAGCTATAACTCTCATATCGAGGCTAAATAACATTGTGTATATACTTTGCGCATTTCTGATTTCATTTTGTTTATTATTGCTCTCGAGAATTAGCGACTAAAATTTAATCCGCAATGTAATTTGCTTAGGTAACTGCGGAGATAATTGCAACCTATCTATTGGTGTTTGTGACATGTGGTTCGGCTGCTCTTAGTGCTAGCGATGAACACAAAGTCTCTAAACTCGGAGCATCTGTAGCAGGTGGCCTAATAGTCACAGTTATGATCTATGCAGTTGGACACATCTCTGGTGCACATATGAACCCAGCTGTAACCCTGGCTTTCGCAGCTGTTAGTCATTTCCCTTGGAAACAGGTTCGTGTTTTCTCGATTACTCTCCGATGCTATAACATAACCTCTTGCTAGGTTAACGGGTCAGTTCTAAATCTCGTAAATTTTAAAATACCGTTTTATTATGCTCCTCATTTTTTATTTTTTTTCAGCTCTTCTAAATTATGTTCTATATTTAACAAGTACTCGCTTTCTTCTAAGGGATTGGCTGGTCTACTGATTTTGATGGGTACACAGGAATGATAAGACCCAATGACAGCATATATGGTCTCTACTTTGTTAGGACCCATTATAAGAATTATTTGGACCAGACATTTTCTTGTTGTAGGTTACATTAATTAATACAAATTATTCATGGGACATGGGATAAAATAGTGGTGCACATGCACTGCCAGGTAGACTATATTGTACCTATGGCTACCTGATTTGATGAGGACATAATATCACAGGACAATTTATTGTTGGTCTGTTTAAAAAATAGTCAATTTTTCATCAAATCATCTGCTGACACATACATTTCTGTTATTGCATCTATCAAATTTTTTTTGACAAAGTGGCATAATCCTTTAATGAGACAGTTATATTCTAAGGGGAAGTTTGGTGGGAATTAAAATTAGATTTTTAGTAGGTTGTGATACAAGTTTTTGAAATGTGTGGTTCAAAAACTGTGGGACCATGAAAGATGGAGTTAATATTAATTGTTTAACTTTGATTTAGATTAAAATTTGATTTTAATCCGTATCAAACAAGCCTAATTATAATCAATAACACACAACATATATAAAATAATTAAAATAATTTGGATGAGATTGAGCAGTGGAAGCCACAATAAACTGATCGTATCTTAATTTTAAAGCTTTTTTAGCGTGTAAATTAGGGTTGGACTCCTCAACTTTTCGAGTGTTGTGATTAAAGATCTTCAATTTTCAATAGTGAGGTTGGACGAGACTTCTAATTGAATTGGAGATGAATATTAAACATGGGCATTTAAACTACGAAATCAATCTGATTCGATCACTTTTGTTTTGCAAAAAATCATTTCGGCTGGTCTCCTTAAAGGTTAAAGGTCGTTCGGGTTGTGAGTTCGTTGAAAACCCCAAACCAACCCAAGACCTAAACCAAAAATTACAATTCTAAATTAAAAAAGTATAATTTTTACAAGCCAAGACCCAACTTTGAAACACTCTATGCCACACAGCCTTTTACCTTTCCTCATTTCGAGTCCCTCTCGCATGATGGGTGCAGCAGTGAGGCATCTCGACACAACGGAGTGATGTATCAAGATAGGTTGATGGATGTCACCAACTAATATAATTTATCAAAGGAATCAATTAATCAAAGTATCAAACACAATTAACTAATAAAAAAGTCTGAATATAATAATAAAAAAAGTACTAACATCATATCAAATATCTAACTTTTAGTTTGTTTACCTAGACAGATGATACATCAATCACAATATTAAAAAATAAAAGATAAAGATTCTTTCACAGTTGTCACAATTGTATATCAAACTTTCCGTAAATGCTATTTTCAGGTACCTTTTTACGTAGTTGCACAGCTGATCGGAGGAACTTCTGCGGCATTCACTCTTCGTGTGTTATTGCACCCAATAATACACGTTGGAACCACATCACCTTCTGGAACTGACATTCAAGCTCTTACCATGGAAATAGTTGTAACATTTTCTATGATGTTCATCGCCTCAGCTGTAGCAACTGATACAAAAGCAGTAAGGATATATACATCTCTATCACAATTTTGTTTTTTTCATTTCAGAATGTAACCGCTCGCAATATAGATCATAACAATGTCAAGTTGTCATGCATTAAATTTGTTAGTTTCTCTCTAAACAATTTGGGATTCCTATTGCCACAGATAGGAGACCTTGGTGGCATAGCAGTTGGTTCGGCAGTATGCATCTCTTCAATTTTGGGCGGGTAAGTGTTGCATTTTTTTTATTGCAAGTGTACGATATCAGAACAAGTAATAAATATAGTGGACCTTTAAGTTCGGATTATTGTTCCCACGAAAACTAGACTTTATGCTTAATTTACTATTTCTAACTCCTATTTGATGAAAACAAACAAAGAATTATGGTTTCTGGGATTTTTTGTCTAACTACTTCTAACAAATTGAAAGTATCAAAATTGCATACAAAAATCGAATTGACGTTTCAAATATGGAATGAGATATTCGGGTTTATCAATTTCATCTATTGATCACATTTAAATCTTAATTCAAAATTCATAACTTAATGTAGTGTTCAATCGAATTATTTTATTGCATTCAATTTACGTATCTCGAGTTCTCATTGATTCTATTTAAATAATCCAATCACATATCTCTATGCGAATCAATATTAGTTAAACGAAATATTAATTATAAGAATTCATTTAACGACCGCAATAACTGGTATATGTATCTCTACACATTATACTAAATTACCAAAATTTAATATGTGGTTTAAATATAAAACTCACCTCTCGATTCGCAAAAGATTCACAAAACCATTGAATTAAAGATCAAGTAATTCAAAGCATTACACACATAATTAAAATCAACACATAATGAAAGAACTTGAATAAAAGAAATAAAGGTCTCAATTTGATTATATTTTCGTTAATAGAAAACTTAGCTACTCAAAATAATGGAAGAAAAACACAAGATTTTCATTGAGTATATCTCTGGGTTTTGAATTGATATGTAAAGAAGTGGATTAATCTTGCACCAAGTTCCCCTTCTTGCGTTCAATCTTGATTCCAAACCCTAACACTTGGTTTCTTGTTTTTCTTCTTTTTGTTTTTCTCTCTTATTCTCCAAGTTCTATCTTGTACCTCTTCATATGTAAAACCTCCCAAAAGTGCCTTCATTTGTCTTTATACTCATCCTCCCATTTTTCCCTAATTTAGAGTTTTTATGGGCTTCAAGACAGGCCAAAAACATGGCCTAGATACATTCGTACAATTTGGTGGCATCGCAGTGTCACCTTTCATGTAAAAATTCGCACTACACTTCCTTCAATATTTTTATCATAACATTCTCTCTTGATATCCGATTGAGACAATTCAGATTAGGTTATAAAGATAATTCAAATGGCTACAACTTTACTCGAAATAACCTTTTTCCAATTCAAATGTTTATTAGGTCAAAAAAGGGTCTCAATCTCGGGCAAAAAATCTGGAACATACTTGTGCTATTGAAAATTGATTTGTGAAGATACTTTGATAATATTTCACTCATTTTTGACTTCTAATTGCATCCAATTGACTCTTAACATTCTTGAATCTTCATCTCGAGGTCTGAAACAACTTTTGAGTATTTACACTTCAACCTCCAAACTTGGGATCTTGCCATTTTTCGTCATTTTTCGCTTCTTTTTTTCAATTCCACTTTCATTCATCGAGTTTCACCTAGTAACATGTTATATAACAAATTAGGCTATGATTTCATTAAAAAAATTACGAAATGTAAATATTTTAAAGCCAGAACAAGTGTATAAAATATACTTGTCAAACACCTTCAAATTTAAACATTTGTTTGTCCTCAAACAAATTCGTAACCTAACTTAATAAACACACAAACATGAAAAAAAAAAATTTGATTAGATACCTTGGCGAATTGCCTTAGGGTTGGGGACATTATATCACATTTATCAACGGTTTCAAAATCACAATGCAATAGCTAAACTTCTACTTATCCAATGCAAAATGGTGTGTGTGTGAAGAATCAAGTGTAACGCCGTATATTCACAAGTTGGTTCAATCTCCAACCCTAAATTGTCAATTATCTCCTTTCTTCGTTAGTGAGATTCACACACCACAAACTTGTTTTCTTTCATTCTCTCTTAATGTGTGATTCTAAAATTTAGTTTCCATTATCAATTCCTTACACCATCGTAATTTGGTTTAGTCTAATCGGCAATGTCAACAATTTATTCATGTGGTGATTCTCCCAAATAATGAGTGCTCTAACAATCCAGTTTATACCAAGTGATTCAAATCCAACAGTTAGCTGAACCCCCAACAATCAACACTTGCTCACTTGTGTATAGTTTTATTTTTTCTTTTTGATCTTTTCTTTTAAGTTCAATATTGACCTCACCATTTTTTCTCTTCTGACCCTTGTAACGAGCTTTTAGTCGGACTTACTAACTCGAGTTAAAAAGGTGTGACGTGAGGCATAAACTAAATAAGTGGAATGCTTATTTTCTCTATAAAAAAAAACAAAAAAAAAAACAAAATTTATAGGGGTTAGATCTTTAGCATTTGGTTAACACCAAGTTCATACTAGAAAGTCAAAGACACTCCATACCATACCAATCTTTTTCAACATACTTGAAATCACTACAATCTTAAATCATTTCTTTTATCAGCTCGAACAACCCAAATTTTATATATATAGTTAAAGGGTGTTGTGAATCATAAGTTAAGGGATTAAGTATTTAGATTCACTATTCAATCTATACGTATGAATCTTCCCCTTTTTGTACAACGCTATACTCAATTATAGTGCATAAATATTGTCACGTTTTACATGGATAAGTAGAAAACTCAACTAAAGCACATAATTCATTCCCAATTCATAAATGAATATATTCTCTCTAATATATTTATCATAATCGACAAGTCTATCTAACTCACACAAAGAGTTTATAAAAAGAAATATTTTTTTAACACACAATTCACACGAAATAAAATCATATTACATAAGCACACAAACAAAAACTACTAAACAACTGACAAAAGCAATTAACAGCCGATGATTCATCCCCAAACTTAAAACATACTTCGTCCCCAATGTTAAAATAACTACAAAGGAGGGTTATGACTTCCTTGAAGAGATAAATTGTTCTATCACCATCGCTCTGATGAGATGGATATATGTTGGCTTTCTAATTACGTTGTTACCCACAAACTTGAGAATCTTCCTACAAACAACACAACGAGAATGTTATGACAATAAAATAGACAGTCTTAAAACTGAAAACGAAGGGGCTGTTCTCTTTGTATTTCAGTTTTGTGTTTTAAGTTTTGAATTCATTTTGTGTTTTGTGTTTTGAGTTTTGAGTGTCTGTTTTGAAATTTCTGAAAATGCGTTCTTTTTGTCATTCTGAAAAACTGTTTTTGAAAACATAAAAATGGAAAACGCGTTTACTTTGAAATTTTGGGAATTTTTTTAATAATATTTTATTCAANCAAGCGCATAAGACAACTGTAGCAGAGATCGGCTAAGCCATAGCGCTGGTTCTATTCGAATGCAGGGTCTATAGAAGAGGATAGTTCCGGATAGTTGGCCTTGGGGCTTTTCATCCATAATGATATGGAAGGGGTCCTCCATCACAAGAAAGCATGTCGCCTGGCCCTTCCTCTTTGGTTTGGTTTGCTACGCCCGAAGCCCCACTTCATACCAGTGACGCTCTTCAGCCCTTGATTCGTGTCGAAAACGATCGAACTCATTGTCTCTGGGGTGAAATCACCTGTTTAGGCACTTCTCTTCGTCTACCCTTGACCTTTTCCCTTTGGGTTCTCAGACCCGTAGGATAATCGATCAAATATCCTACGCATCATTATCCTACGCTAGGCATGTAACGAAGATTCTCCCGCTTTTGGTAACTGGGTTGCATTAGGGGGTTCGGACTATCTTCTTGTATCAATTTATCTACCTGTTACATCGTCTTGTTGCTCTTCATAGAATAGCTAGTAAATGAGATTAGTTAGCAGGCTTTATTCGTAAATAAGGAGACGGAACGGATAGAGCGATCCCCCTCGTGTAGGTGGGGAGGGCGAACTTCTCTATTTCCCTGCTAGTGCACTACTTCCTTTTCTCTGTTTAAGGCCCTTCTCCCTCTTAGTCATGTGCTCGTGTGTTCTTGTTATCAAGGATTGGCATCACCAGGTTGAGATTAGTAGGGACGAAACGAAAGTAAAGAAGAAAGCGGAAGGCTGTGTTCTAGTTTCAGAATAGGATAAGGAAGGAAAGTAAGATCTACTAAAAAAAAAAAAAGAAGTAGAAAGAATCAGAGCTAATTCCGACTTTCCGGTCATATAAACGAGTGGGCGTCTATGAGTTAGTTGGCTTCCCTTTCTTTCATGATAGAGTCTCTAAGAGAGAATGCGAGGGTTCCGCCTGAGTGGATTGAGGAAAGATTGACTATTTGAGTCATACATAATGCCTTAGCGGCTTATATAGAACCTTTTCCTGAAAGAGTTGGGTGACTTCTCCGCTGGCACTATAGAATATGAACTGAAAGACGAGAATGATGAGACGAGTCAAAATTTCTCCATTCTTATTGATTTGAGTTGAGTCATAGAGCTCTATATATTTCATAGGCAGCCCAGCCCTTGTTAGTTATTATAGAGAGTCTTCTTTCATTCATATTAAGGAGCAGCCTATGTAAAGATTATAAGTATCCCTGTTCTCTCTTTCTATTCTTAAGGGCCATCGAATGTCTGGGAAAGAAGAATGAATCTGATTTCAATAGCGAAACTAAGGTCTTTTTCATTGAGTTAAGATGGTAATAAGGGGCTTAATTGTGAAAGAAAGACCCCTTACCACAAGAAATATCATACCAAAAGAGAAAATTAAAAAATTTGATAAACAAATCTAGATCGATGATATATTCTAAGACTCCTCCTAAGCGCGTCAACATTTTAATCGGAATCTTTCTTTTCCCAAGGAAATGAAAAATGGAAGAATCTATAAACAGCCGAACTAACCCTAACTTGAGAAAAAAAAAAAGCTAGCTGACCTAATGAGCGTAGGCACAAAAGATTCGTGTATATACCGAACGTAACGAAAATTCGGAAAAAGGCTATAAAATGCCCTATCCCAGTTATCTAAAAAAAAGTGGAATAAGACTAGGGTGAGAAGTCCTCCAGATGGTATACCGACATGGGCTGACCAATCTCTCCCATCCTCATCCAAAATAGGAGACGACAAAAACGAAGAAACTAGACTATTTGTATACTTATTCCCTATTAAAGGTTCTAGCTTTTCTAAAAGACGTGAGCGCGAGATCATATTTAATGAAGGAGTAAGGTCCAAATAGTAAAGCATTTCTACTTTACTCCATCCAACCACCTCTACATAAAAATCTCGTAAACTCTTATCTTTTTGAAAGCCGAAGGAATTGTCACAAAAAACAGAAGAAGAACAAAATGCCTAAGAGCTATGCATCTGTTAGTGCTATGCCCAACATAAGGATGGAATTAGCAATATTTTTGGGGGTCATAGCCTAGAGGCTTAGGTTCTGGAGGCGGTCGATAGGTAGGCACCCTCGTGTTTAATGCACTTTACTTGTCAAAGATAACCCGGTCAGCAAAAGAAAGAAATTGTCGACGCCTACGCTGACCATTGCTTTGACCTTTCAAATTTGACTGTTGAACAGGAGCACTCTGGACTGTCGAAGCGATGGGAGCTACCTGGTGTGGCTGCTGATTTTTATCTTGTTGGGATGAAGGATATTTCTTTTGTTGCCCTAATTGGAGTGGAGCACAGGAGTATTGCTGTGGAGGTGGTTGACTCTGAACTTGAGATTGCTGGTAGGTTTGGGAGTGGAACTGTCTTTGCTGAGAAGCAGGTTGTTGCTGCTGCTGCTGGGTTGTCACAGCTTGGACGTTGTTCCATCTCCCCCTACGTCCCCTTTGGTTTGGTTGCCGCAGATTTGCTGGGGAAGAGGGGGGGCCCTGGATCCTAGACATCCCCGATGTCTTAGGATATGGTGCTAAAAGTCCCGAACTGAGGGAAAGCTCTAGGGAAGAACCCTTGCGCACCAAAATGGAAAAAGCCCTTTCCCCTTTCTCTAATAATAAGGTAAGGCTATGAAGCATCTTAGAGTATTCCATTCCGTTTTTCAGCTGGATCCGGGCCTCTTGTTATTGTTCGGCCTGAAACAACTGTATTTAGTAGAGAGAGAGGGCTTTTTATTTTTAGAAAGGCTATCAACTGAAACGTTTACGTATATAGATATAGTGAGTGTGCGTGCGGGGTGTAGGTATACCACTTACGAGAAAGAACCCCAAGTCCGTAAAGTAGTTAACCAAAGACAAGTAAGTAGTTCGTCAGTTCTTCCTCTGACGCCTCCCGTTCATTCTTCTTCATTTCATCATCTTTGTTGTGTTGTTCTGTTCATAGGTCCCAAACCCTTCTTAGCTTAGAAAGCCCTCTTCCCTCTACTTAAGTTAAGAAAAAGAAGAATGCTGCTTGATTGAACGAACATTGTAAGAACCTTTCTAACTGACACCCCAGTCATAATGCCACCCACGTCTTTTTTGTTCTTTTGATTTGAGTTCATAATAACTGGCAGGTTTCATTAATGAAAAGAAAAGCGGTTTTTTTTCCATCTGCTAGCATTGTGGTTTGGAATCGATTCTTTATCAACGGCCCACCCTTTCTTTGAACCTTGTCAATGATCGAACTTAAAGATATGAACTGAGTGCCATTTGATGAGTAACTGAGAACAAAGGAGAGGGATATGGAAAGAATGAAGTAATGAAAGAGGAAGTCATTGCTAGTAGTAACGACTTGTCACGATCCATTGGTTCATATAGAATCCATGTCCTAGGTGTATCAAAAAACATTCTTTTCGCTAAGCGTATATAATAAAATAGAGTGAAAGGGTCCACCCCGAAAGCAAGGGGATACTAACTAACAGCTGAGTCCTCTCCGAACCGCAGGAGATAGTTGCCCATCATACGGCTCACCAACTTCACTTGCCTCTATGGGAGGCTCGCTCCGGGCAGGTTCGGATCACTTACAATACACGGCTCTACGAAGGTGGGTTAGGAAAGTTTTCAATATGATTTTTTTCCTGTATTTGTTCGATGAGAAATGCGAGTCTGTTTTGTCCACTTTCTCCATCCCCCTCTATCAAAATGATCAAAAAGGAATTTCTTCTTCTTATTCCCGTGTTTGATCTCTTCCATCTCTGCCTCGCTCGTTGTCACCTATGTTGAAGAAAGGTTTGGAACCCTGTAGAGAATGAAGAGGGGCCAAGGCTCTTCCTCTCAACAGTGCTTTTCGAGGCTCCAATCTCCTCCCTGAATAAGTAAGGCCCGTTAGCCTGGGCGAAGATGGGGATAAAGAGTAAGGATTGAAGCCCCCTTAGCTCTGCCAGGCACTGGACAGGGGTTAGTAAATGTGTAGAGCCAAGTGTAGTGTGGTGTAGTAGTAGGCACTTCTAGGCCCCTTCCCGGCTCGAACTCACTTTCAACACTTGAACTCAAGAACTAAACTCATGTCGGTTAACCAAGGATATACCACTTGAGGGAGGGCTAAATCAATCAGATTCTAATTTTCTTTTCTAACGGTTTCGTTGATTAGGTAGCTCTTCTTCATCAATTCTATAGTAAACTTTAATGTTGGGAGGTTGGTCATATTGGTTGTAAGTATTGAGCCCATGTTTGGTATTGATTAAAATCAAAATTTAATCTAAATCAAATTCGAACAATCAATTAATTACATATCTCATTGGTCTCACACATTTCATCAACTTTTATCAAAATCTACTAAAAGTTTAATTTTAATTTCCATCAAACAACTCTTGAATATCTATTGCTTGTCCTCCACCCTCAATATTAGTTTACAATTCTCCATGTCAATCAAGGTTCAAACCATTTCTAAGAATGGTGAACCCAATATAAATGAAATGTTTCAATCTTCTCGTATGTCCAACACAATCAAGTTAACAGAAAATATTAAATTACTTGCTTTTATGAGCACATCCTCAATTTTATTACATGACCTTGAAATTGTTCTATTAGCTAGTTGTAGCATTATTGATGTTGATTTAACTTCACTCAATCTCAATTTCCTATAACATAATAGACATAAGATTTATACTAGCACTTGTGTCACACAATGCGTTAATAACAAAAGAATTTCCAATTGAAATAGGCAAAGTAAAACTCCTTTGCTCTTTCAACTTGGGAGGCAATTTGTTTTGTACTCTTACATTACTTTCCTCTATTAGTGCCACAATTTCAAACTCCGGAAGCTTTCTTTTCTTTTTCAACATTTCTTTCAAAAAATTTATGTAGCTTGAAATTTGTAATATTGCATCAATCAACNCAATTTCAAACACCGGAAGCTTTCTTTTCTTTTTCAACATTTCTTTCAAAAATTTTATGTAGCTTGAAATTTGTAATTTTGCATCAATCAACGAAATATTGATCTGGTGCTTGTTCAGAACATTAAGAAAATTTTCAAATTTTATGCCTTGTTTGTTTCTTGAGCCACTAAGGAAACAAAATGAGAGACATGTAACTCTTGACTGGACTTGATGCCTTGGTAATAAATGTTTATGTACTTTCTTCATTCTCAATTGAAGATGGTGCACATTTTTCTCCATTAAAGCTTCATCAAGCTCTTCATCGCCATCTTTTCTTTCTAGTCTTTTTTAATTAATCTCTGTTAATTATACCCCACTCTTTGTAGTTATAATATGAATATTTTCCTTCATCGACTTCCTTTGAAATCTTTGGAAAAATGAAAATGGAGGTATATATGCTTTAACTTTTACGGGAGCCTTAAATGAATCATTTTCCACTACTATTATTGTTATCACCTTCTCTATAGGATTTATCATTGTATTGCTTGGCAATGATCCATGTGGATGTTCTGTAACTTGTTGAGCTATTTGACCAATCCGCTCAAACTTCTTGATAGATACTTGTTAATTTTGAAAATTATTATCAATCTGTTGAAATACTTTGTCCGTTTTCTGCACATATTGATGAAACATCTCCCTCAAACTTGATCTTCTATCTTGCTGGAGATTATTCCCATATGTGTTGAAATTATGGGAACCATTTTGAATAAATTTTACTTGTTCCTCTGATGAAGCAAGCATTAAACAATTTTCTGTAGCGTGATTTCTCCAACAATTCATACATGCTGAACTAACCATTACTACATGTGCTCTACGTGTCAACAATTTTACAAGTAACTCCACCTCTTTTGTTAAAGAGAAATCTGTGCATTGGTAGATGATGTGTTGTCTAGTTCATAAATTCCACCCAGTCTTCTTTGATACCTCTCTTTATGAGGAAAATACTAATTGTGTAGTGACAATCAATTCGAACAACTCTAGGCTTTATTTAACTGATTGATCCACCAGTAGAGGAATCCACCTGAGATTTTAACAGTGGTGAAAGTCTGGTGTTGAAGTATTGCACTTAATTATCCATGGTGATTATATGATTTGGTCACTTTCTCATCAATTCCTTGAAACAGTTCCATGCTTTATGATAACCCTATCCACCTTTTTCTTGGAAAGTTTGAATTCTCAATAGAATTTTTCCTACTTTTGTCAATGGGAAGAATTTGTTGCATAACTTTCTAGTCAGTTCTTCTCATGTAGTAATGCTTTCATAAGGTTCAGTATCTAACCACTCCAAAATTGCATCCATCAATGTGTAAGGAAATAAAAGCAGTTTGATAGCATCTTCATTAACTCTTGAAGCATGAAAGTTCTGACAATTTCCGAGAAATTTGAAGATATATGTTTTTGGGTTTTCATGAGGTAACCCACAAAATTGGAGAATGTTGCTAATCAAATTGATCAAATATGTCATTATCTAAAAATTATTTACCCAAAATCTAGATATACAATATTGGACCGTGCGGGCTCTGTTATAGGCGTCAAGAACATTGAGATTGACATGTCTCCTTCATTTATTTTCAATCTTTCATTTTACTGATTTTGTTGTGCCGGTACGTGCTTATCAACTTGTCCAATTGGTTGTACCAGAATAGGAATATTTTAATCTTCAGTCTCTGATGTTTCTATTTTTGTTGGTGTTTTTTAAGTCTGCGTCTAAATTTACATTCTATTTTCGAATCAAAAAGTTGTAGATTATCGTCTTGAAAATGGAACATACAATGAACACATTTTTTCCGTAATAAAAGAAAATAAATTAATCAAATAACAGTAAAAAAATAAAATAAATTAAAACTAAATGTAAATAGTCCCCGACAACGACGCCAATTTTTTTTATATCACAATTGTACGATATCGTAATAAATAATTTAGTGGACATTTAATTCCGAATTATCGTTCCCACGAGAATTGGATTTAATTCCGAATTATCGTTCCCACGAGAATTGGACTTTAATGCTTAATTTACTATTTCTAACTCCTATTTTATGAAAACAAACAAATAATTATGAATTGATGATTTTTTTTTTATTTTTTTTATTTTTTTTTTATCTAACCACTTCTAACAAATTGAATGTATCAAAATTGCACTCAAAGATTGAATTGATATTTCAAATATGAAATGAGATATTAGGACTTAAAATTTTTATTTATTGATCCCCCTTTAAATCTTAATTCGAGATTCATAACCTAATACAGTATTCGATCGAATTCTTTTATTGTATTCAATTCACCTCTCTCGAGTACTCATTGAGATTATTTAACTAATACAATATCATATATCTATGCGAATCAATTTTAGTTAAACGAAATATTAGTTCTAAGAATTCATCTAATGATCGCAATAATTAGTATATGTATCTATACACATTATACTAAATTATCGAAATTTAATATATGGTCTAAATCTAAAACTTATTTCTTGATTTATAAAAGACTCACAAAATCATTAAATTAGTGATCAAGTAATTCAAAGCATTATATACACAATTAAAATCAACACATAAATAATAAAAGAACTTGAATCTTGAATAAAAGAAATATATTGTCTCAATTTGATTACATTATTCGCTCCAATAGAAAAATTAGCTACTCATAATAATGGAAGAAAAACAGAAGATTGGCATTAAGTACATCACCGGGTTTTGACTTGATATGTGAAGAAGTGGATTAATCTTGCACCAAGTTCCTCTTCTTGTCTTCAATCTTGATTCCAACCCTAACTCTTGATTTCTTGTTTTTCTTCCTTTTGATTTTCTCTCTTATTCTCCAAGTTGTATCTTGTGTCTCTCAATCTATGGAACCCCCCAAAAGTGCCTTCATCTTTGTCTTTATACTCTTCTCCCCGTTTTTCCATGAATTAGAGTTTTTATGGGATTCAAAACGGGAAAAAAACGTGCCCTAGATACATCTAGGTGGCGCTTCGATGCTACTCCCATGGCGCCACAATTCTGTAGTGTGCTATTTGGTGCCACATTTCGGGGTGAAAATTCGTACTGCACTTCCTTCGGTATTTTTATCATAATTTTCTCTCGAAATTCTATTGAGGCAATTCAAATTGGGTTGTAAAGATAATTCAAAGGGCTACAACTTTACTAATAGAATTTTTTTTTTCCAATTCGAATGTTTATTAGGTTAAAAAGGGGTCTCAATCACAAGCTAAAAATCTGGAACATACTTGTGCGGTTGAAAATTGATTTGTACATATTTTACTCCTTTTTGACTTCTAATTAAATCCAATTGACCCCTAGCATTTTCGAATCTTCATCATGAGGTCCGATACAATTTTTTTGAGTATTTATACTTTAGTACTCAAACATTGGATCCTGCCCTTTTTGCAAATTTTTTTCAATTCCATTTCCATGTATCGAGTTTCACCTAATAAGACATTATATAATAAATTAGATTATAATTTCATTAAAAGAATTATGAAATGTCAATATTTTAGGGCCCGAATAAGTATATAAAATACACTTATCAGTTGTTCATTGTGTTTACAAGTTCACAATTAAACATTGATTTGACATTTTAACTCTATCGAGTGGTCATATTTCAACATTTTAAAGTGGTTTTCTTAAACCAGTCATCCCTAATGAGATTAATCCTCATAAGGCCATTAATTCTAAGTACAAATTTTCACTTTGAAAATCGACTTATAAGAAAATAATGATTAGTATGCTTATCA
>CAIGRF010148912.1:8583-21594 GCA_903798235.1 Fraxinus ornus
TTACTACGACGAGATTTTGAGGATTTCATTTGCAAGTTGGATATGGTCAACATTTACGATCCAACTTGAGGGGGAGTGTAGAAATCCCGAGATTAAGGGATTGATTTGTATTGATTATATTTGATTGTGTCACCTTATTTCGAATAAGCAATTTTCCTTTTCCCATGTTTAGTAAGTTTCCTTGTTTGTACCCTCTCCTTCACTATATATTGGAGTTGTATGATTGTAATTGAATAAGAGAAAAGAATATAAAAAATTGTTTTATATTCACGTCCCAATTTACATGCTGCTTTTCATTTGAAATTAGTGATGCATGCTTATGGAGTAATTAGCTCAGGCTTTTCATGCCATGGACCAATATAGCAGAAAGAAAGTGTGTCTGGATGCATCTTGAATTTAAATGAAAAAAACAACGGTGAATAGACAACTGATTGTCTACGTACAGGAAGAACAAGGGCAGGAATCCATATAAGTAAACGAGAAAAATGGAATTTTCAAGTTTAACCTGGCTGCTAGTTCCTTCATTCCCAATGTCTGAAAGAAGGGGTTGTCTAGGTTAGATCATGATATTTTATTCAGAACCAGTCGTATCAATAATTGATCCAGCAATCTAGTGTAGGGAATTGATGTGTTAGATATTTTACTTGTTCGAATGTGTTAGATATCTTCATCCTCTAATTTTCATTTCCATTAGCAAAGGGTGGATGTCATTATCTTAGGAACATCTACCAATAATGATTTTTGAACTTCTCCATAATCGTACGAAGGAAGTCAATTTTTTATTTTTTTTGAGTTTTTTCCTTATTTTAGATTACAAACATTGATCGTTGCATTCTCAAGTAGCCTCGATAAAATAATTTATATCAGTAAAGGACAGTTGTTGCAGAAGCTTAATGTTGATACAGAATATTCTTAGTGAATTACATGGCTTACAACTTTTTAACTTTGTGGGTTCTTCCTTAGAAGAGTGAAAATGGAGCTCCAACTGCTTCTATTACTGCAATAACTGAAGTTCAACAAAAAGTTTCAAAAGAAGAAGGTAAAACAGGAGTTGAAGTATCTCAACATCGAGTCTTTCTTCTGGGTGAGAATCGTTGGGAAGAACCTTCCAGACTTTCTGGAAAAAGCAGACGAACTGCAGCCATGAATGACGGTGGCAATACTAAGACCAAGTGTCTTACTTGCCGTGGGGAAGGTCGAATATTGTGCATGGGTACAAGTTTTCTTTCTTTCTCATTCATTTTATATGCTAGTAATTTTCTGCTTGACTTATTAATTCAAGATTTTGTGACATCATGGCGTTACATAAATCGCACAGTAAGGTATAAGTGAATAAAAGCTGGAAAATTGGAGAACCAAAAAGAAAACGCCACAAATTTGTTATTGGTAGTCATCAAAGGGCTTCTCTTTTTCTACAATGTAGCATCATATCAGTCAGTTCCATTTAATTTATCCTCTCTATTTTTGGTAAATGGCTTTATGACTTCCATCATCTGCTTGAATTAAGCACTTGTTTCAGAATGTCTGGACCTAATATCTGTTAGTTTTTTTTCTCAGAATGTGATGGATCTGGTGAACCAAACATTGAACCACAGGTTAGAGGCTTTCTGATTTATTTGTATTTGTTGTCAATGGTTATTTGTACAAGTGGTAACTTCAACTTACCCAGTGGGTCAAGTTTGTTGAATGTTTTCTCATGGTTCAACAGTCAACACTATCAAATGGTTTAACAAACAGTAGACCAAAAATCATTTTTCTTCATCAGTGAGTGAACTGAGCTATAAATCATTGTAACCAATGACTTGTTTGATTTCTTAGGCTGGCTCCATTTGTCAATTAATTGACCTTTGTGAATGAAAGTTGATCTCTGGGTGATTAATGCCATTTACGTATATCCCAGAGCCAGCGCATGCACACTTTTAGCTTGCGAAATACCATTCTTGTTAGGAGTTAAAAATAGAGCTCAGTTTGTTGGTCTTCTCATATGAAAACCAAAAGGGCTTTCTTGAATGCAACCATTGTTGCTGATATTAGTATTTTGTGGTTTTTTTAACTAACGACAGTTTTGTGATGCAGTTTCTTGAATGGGTAGATGAAGGAACAAAATGTCCGTACTGTGAAGGTCTTGGATACAACACTTGTGATGTATGTGAGGGCACGAAATTTGCTACTGCTTAAATTGTACGTATTTTCACGTAAATATATTTCTGTTTCTTTTTGACGAGGGGTTAAGGGTGCTCCTCGAGTTATGTAGAACGGATACATTAATTTACGTTACGTAAATTTGGTTGACATGTAATCTTACATTTCTCATTTGTATCGAATTCATGCCTCAATCGTTGTGCTTAACTTGAGTAATACATAGTGCTTTAAAAATGCTCTCATAAATATAGGCCTAATATCATTTTCATCACCATTCCAGGATAGGACTTCAACATTACCAGTTCAGTACTCTGCACTGAGAAGATGAATAGAGCAAATTGAAATTTTGATTCCATGACTTCCATTGAAACTTCCCTTTCATTTACACTCAATCCATGAAATAAACTTAATGCTCCAGGAAGAAACTCCCAAAGGCTGCATATAAACTGTCTGCCATCAAAGACTGAAAGCGATGAGGATTGAGGGCAATCAAACAGAAAGCGGATCTGATCTTGGTGCCCTTTCCTCCTCAAACAGGTCTAAACTCGATACCTTCAACGATGAGGCCAGACTTTACACCAGGGTTATTAATCTCTATCAACCAAGCCTCCACTTCTCTATTATCTTCTTCTCTATTGTAGAAGTTTCCCATTTTTATTTCCATCCAGCCATCCCCTCTCACTTGTGCAATTTTCCCAGTTCCTTCTGATTCAAGTTTCTCAGTGCCCTCAACAGTTAAAATCATACTGTTTTCCATTTGAGGATAGACGAATCTAATCAGTGTTCTTGATGATTCAAGGACATTCAATCTTTCTGCAAGGTGGAATACTAGATATGCTGCATAAGCAGTGTTCGATGACAGCATCTGAGTTTTCATCTTGCCCCGAATATGGATAGAACCAGGACATTTAAGCTTTGCCACCTCAGAGAATCTGTAAATATAAATTCACATTCAAATTATTATAGATTCTCACGTGGGCATCCGTTTCCTCACGATATATGTTGAAATTTAAAACTTTTAGATGAGATGATCATTGAATATAGTCTCTCCTGCATTTATGTATGAAAAAGCAGTGTTCTTTCTTTTATGGAATTCCATGTATGTGGCATTGGAATTAAAAAGAGTCTGCACGTGAAGAGACGTGTTGATTATAATCCCTCCCGCACCTGGATTGTGGGTGTGGTGTCCAGCTCCAGCATCCTCTCCATGATAGTAAAAGTTCCCTGGCTCCTAGCATATAACGCTTCTTTCCATTCATTCTATCAAGAGAAAAGCTCTGTTTCAAGGTTAAAAGAGGAAATTATTATAGATGCTCAGAGTTTTATATTACTAGAAAATGATGTTTTCTTCCTAGGCACCACACAGAATGGATTAGTTGAATTAATTAAAGTGTCAATTGTCTCAGGAGTTTCCAATAGTAAACCCATAGTAAACCAACAAGAATTATGGTAAGTGTAAATTTCATGGATTACATTTTGTTTGACATTGGGTGAGAGTTCAAAAAGTGTTGGTAGCGAAAGTTCCTCTTTTCTTTGAAACTATCCAATCCCGTGAGAACGTGGCACAACGAAAAAAATGCCGTAAAGTTAAAAAAGTATGTAGATGTAGCATGATTGAACCAACAAAGTGGAATTTATGATTTTATCAGAAAAAGGGAAGAACACATGTCTTATTAACTCCAAATAAAAAAGTCGTTTCCGTATTAAAATTATGAACAATGCTACTTATACATAAACTCTACATATATTTAGAAGGTGGGTGGATAATTTTTTTTCCTTTTATTGTGCGGGACGCACCTCACCTGAGAGGGTGTAAGAATTCTGCACGTTAAATAGTAATATACAAATAGATTAATTCTAAAATTATAGAGAAACTACATGAAAAGATTTACCCACCCTCATGTGGGAGGGCATGAGAATTCTGTAAGCTCAATCTTCTGTATAAATGGAATTTTTCTTAAAATTATGGAAAATGTATCCGGGCATCCCCTCACATAAGTGAGGGGCCCACCGCGAATATAATAATTCTGCCCCTATTGGGAGGGGGCAGTGGAGCCAGGTAACCGAGCGGGTAAACGCTCGGGTACCTGTAGCATCATTCTAAAATTATTGGGTGTTTACTCCACACCTGATTAAACGTGATTCAGTTACTGTTAGACGTTTCGCTGGAGAGTGATCTGCAAACAGTGATGAGCAAGTTGTGTCGGTATTCTTAGTCGAGCATATATGAAGTTTGTGTGTTTTAACATGAAAGTATATTAACTTACAGTATTGCCTTCATGGAGGAGAATAGGGGAATGACAGAGATTAAAATATAGGTGTTTCTTGGTGGCATATAGCACTGGAGAAACCGATGTGGAGATGATTTGCTGATAATCCGGTGGCAAAAACCTATTCCAAACGTTGTCAGAATCAGAAGCGGATTTGAACCCGCGTGAGATTATTGAGAATCTTGTCGCGTCCATGGGCGATGTGAGTGACAGAATGGTGGAGATGCATTCCTCCGGCAGCCTTGCAAAAGAGTCCATGTCCATACTGTTTGTCTTCTACGAGCTTGGTCTCTATCTCTTGAGAGAAGTGTGTGTCTCTCCTAACTCTCTCTCTCTCTCTCTACGTGTCTCTGTTTGTGGGTCTCCTGATATATTATGGATTAACTACACCCTCTCACATGTAGGACCCGCCTCAGTAAGAATGTTGAAAAAATTACCCAACCCCCCTTATGTGAGATGTCGGCAGGGGTTCACCGTTCACGTGTACATGAAGCATGATTGATATAGTATATAATGTACATGTGTCAAAGATAGATTATCAAAGTGAAGCCCCACCTATACATAAAGTATGATTGATATATTATATATCGTACATCAGATGTCAAAGATAGAATATCAAATGAGCTTTACTAGTGATACATTAGGGTATATATAAAGGGTGTACACCCTCTCACATGAGAACCACTTAAATAAAAAAAATATTTTATACAAGTGAGTCTCACCCTCATGTGAGAGAAGGTGTAGACCCTTGTGTACATCTTTTGATGTACAAGTAGAAAATTTCTTATCAAATATACTTTTTGGTTTTGTTTTGTCCACTTTTCTATATATTGATGGCTCACTTTGGAGGGCAAATTAGGTGTGGGTTTCCAATCTTTCATTTAGGAGGTGTTTGATGCACATTTTTTAAAAAAGAATGTATTTTATGATTTGATGTGATGGAAAATATGTGGTTAAAAAATAAAGAAAAATTTTGAATTTGCATGTAATAATATTTTATTGAAAAATATGAAGTTGAAAATGAGTTTTGAAAGAATAAATTTTAAGAAGAATGTGAATCGAATAGAGTCTTAGTTCAAGAATATGTCATCAACCTTCAAAAGAGAATTTTTAAATTTCCAACCTATTTAAATATGTGAATTTAGATCAGTACGTCACGAGAATCATAGTATCATCAATTTTAACATCCAAATAGAAAGGAACTCTACACATTGAAATAGGTAGAAAAAAACCAAAACCTCTATTTTAAAGGTTGAGAACCTATAAATTAGTTCACTCAAATCATTACACGTCGTACTTTAAGCCACTCTATTCACAATACTATAAATGTCCAGTGGAAAAGAGAGAAATAAAGGGTGTGCAGATCTACTTGCCTTTAATCGTCAGTCTATTAAACCTTCCACTATTATTTTTGACAAGAGGTATGCTAACAAGTAAATACTAGTGGAGTTGGTCAATGCTTAGTCTCATAATCAAAAAGCTACTAGTACAGATGGGAAAAACTCTATATCATATACAAGGCTGAATATTTCAAACGGCAAGACATTCGAAGAAGGAAAACACCATTCATTGTTAAGTACGTGATTGGCACAATACTGTACTTGAGTCGACGGTACAAAGAAAACATTTCGACTTTTTTCTTCTTTAGTATCGCCTAATAGTCTAGTCCACCTTAGTAAAGAAGCCATTACAATCATCTCAAAAGCAAAATAACAGCTCATTGTCCTATGTTTGACACCCATTTTGGGAGAAAAATTGGTTTTTGAATAGTTGTTGATGAAAGAATGTGTGGTTAAAAAGTAAGGATAATTTTTGGGTTTATGTGTAATGTTATTTTATTAATAGAATGTGTGGTTGAATTGAAAAAAGAGAAAAAGAATGAGAATGTGAGAATAGAAAAAAAATGGGTGTCAAACATAGGCGTGTTGAAATTACAATACTAAATTTTTTTCATCAATTATTGCAGCTGAAACATATTTGAAGTGAGAAACAAACTATTGTGACGCTAAGATTGTTTCTAGTTCGTCCAACATTCCACACTTGTCCGACTTTGACTGAAATCCCAGAAAGGAATGTTCATAGTGGTTTCTACAACATGCTCTCTCAATGTAAATATGATGTTTTTATCGAACATTCATGTCTATAGGTTGGTCTTCAGTTTACCAGCCGCAATCCGCCTACTGACCGACCGCATGGTCACAAACTCTTCTGCAGCAGAAGGGTGTATACCTACCTGGAAAATGGATCAACTGATGCATCAGCAATAATGATAGATGTTGATTTCACTCAACCCCTAGCTTTATAACCAAACTAAAAATATAAGAGCACGTGGCAGTTGGCACATGAGATTTACAAAAAGGCATGACTCCACTCTTCATTGTCTTCATAATGATCAAATTTCAACAGGGATCTTTTATACTCAATTCTTGAAACCCGGCTTCTCACAGGCATGTGACGAAGGAATCAAAAGCATAACAAATAATACAAGCTCTGAAAAGTCAGTTGGCTTTTTAAAATGGAAGATAGGTATCATGGACATAGAACATAAGTCATTTACAAAATTATGCAATTTTATTGGTCACACTGTCTGGGGCTAATATCTAATAGTTTTTTTCGCAGAATGTGATGGATCTGGTGAACCAAACATTGAGCCACAGGTTAGAGGCTTTCTGATTTATTTGTAGCTGTTATCAATGGTTATTTGTACAAGGGGTAACTTCAACTTACCCAGTGGGTCAAGTTTGTTGAATGTTTTCTCATGGTTCAACACTATCAAATGGTTTAACAAACAGTCAACCAAAAATCATTTTTCTTCATCAGTGAGTGAACTGAGCTATAAATCATCGTACCAATGACTTGTTTGATTACTTAGGCTGGCTCCATTTGTCAATTGATTGACCTTTGCGAATGAAAGTTGATCTTTGGGTGATTAATGCCATTTACATATGTCCCAGAGCCAGTGCATGCACACTTTTAGCTTGCGAAATACAGAATACCATTCTTGTTAGGAGTTAAAAATAGAGCTCAGTTTGTTGGTCTTCTCATATGAAAACTAAAAGGGCTTTCTTGAATGCAACCATTGTTGCTGATATCAGTATTTTATTTTGTGGTTTTTTTAACTGACAGTTCTGCGATGCAGTTTCTTGAATGGGTAGATGAAGGAACAAAATGTCCTTACTGTGAAGGTCTTGGATACAACACTTGTGAGGGCACGAAAATTGCTACTGCTTAAATTGTACGTATTTTCATGTAAATATATTTCTGTTTCTTTTTTACGAGGGGTTGAGGGTGTTCCTTGAGTTACGTAGAACATATACATTAATTCTATGATGCGGGCTACCGGTATGTATGTAAGTGTCGGATCTTTCATTTCCTAAAATGTAGGATACAGAAATATAGTTAAAAAAAGTCCAAATTTCGGATATGGATACATGGGTACGTCTTTAAAATTTCAATTTTTTACTAATACGTACTTAATAAGGGGCTAAGACGAATAAAATAAATTTTTGGGGTTTAATTCTCAATTATGGGTTTTATTAAGCCCAGTTTGATATGGATTTATTTTCCATGGAATATGGAAATTAAATTTCATTTCCACCTTTTTGCATGTTTGATTGATTAAACTTTTCATGTAATTTGTTTTCCACATTTTTTTGGTTTTTGTGGAAAAGTTTTTTCGATGGATTTGATGGGAAAAGTTTTTCTAGGCAATTTATTTTTTAAATTTTTCTGGCAAAAAAAACAAATTTTATCCTCAATTATAACAAATTTTATCCTTTTAATTAACAATTTCATGGGAAACAAAGTCACGAATATCAAAAGATCCAAAATTTCAATATTTTTCAGGTTGAAAATTGTACCAATCAAATACAATTAATTGATAATTTTCAGTAAAATAAGTTCTAGACAATTCAATTCCCTGAAATTCATTTTTTCCACCCAATTCCATTCTTACAATTAAATGGACCATAAATATTATATAAAATAAAAAATAAGGAACTTGCTTGTAATTTGGATTTAATGGAGCACTAAGGAGGTGTATTCAATTTTCGTGGATTTTTTTAGAAATTTGTATGAAATTAGTGGAAGTCTTTTTATAGATTTATAAACTTTCATTTAAAAATTTTTAGAAACTTTTGTAGAATTTAAAAGACTTTTGAAAACTTTCATTTGAGATAAAATGTACGGGATCTAGTGTAATGTTGTGAAATTATCAATACGAACCGGTGGTTCTCACAATTCCTTTTTTCCTTCTTCTCCCTCATATAAGAAAACATATTTTTTTTTAAAAAAATAATAATTTAATCATAACTAATTTTTGTCCAGGGAAAAAGAAAAAGAAATATTGAAAAAAAAAAGATTCATATTAATTTCTTCTTCTCCTCCTTTCATTTTTTTTTTTTTCTTTCCAAATTCATGCCTCAATCGTTGTGCTTAACTTGCGTAATATACATATTAAAAAAGATCTTATAAATATCGCCCTAATATCATTTTCATCACCATTCCAGGGTAGGACTTCAACACCACCAGTTCAGTACTCTACTCTGCACTGAGAAGATGGACAAAAACTTGTTGCGTTTTTTTATATCGCAAGTGTACGATATCGTAACGAGTAATATAGTGGACCTAAGAGTCCGGATTATCGTTCCCACGAAGACTATACTTTAGATTTAATCTACTTTTTCTAACTCCTATTTGATAAAAGACAAACAAATAAAGGATTGTGATAGTTGGGAATATTAAAATGAACTAACTGCCTAAAATGCAACCATTGTTGCTGATATCAGACTTTTGCGGTTTTTTTAACTAACTGTTCTGCGATGCAGTTTCTTGAATGGGTAGATGAAGGAACAAAATGTCCTTACTGCGAAGGTCTTGGATGCAACACTTGTGATGTATGTGAGGGCACGAAAATTGCTACTGCTTAAATTGTACGTATTTTCATGTAAATATATTTCGGTTTCTTTTTTTACGAGGGGTTGAGGGGGTGTTCCTTGAGTTATGTAGAACAGATACATTGATTCTATAATGTTCGGATTGGGGTATGGATATGTATGTATGTGTCGGATATTTCATTTTCTAAAATGTAGGATACAGACATATGATTAAAAAAAATCCAAATTTCGGATATGGATACGTGGGTACGTCTTTCAAATTTCAATTTTTTTTTACTAATATGTACTTAATAAGGGGCTAAGACGAATAAAATAAAATTTTGGGGTTTAATTCTCAATTATGAGAATTATTAAGCCCAGTTTGATTTGGATTTATTTTCCATGGAATATGGAAATTAAATTTCATTTCCACATTTTTGCATGTTTGATTGACTAAATTTTTCATAGAATTGATTTTCCACATGTTCTTAAACTTTGAGGAAAAGCTTTTCCCTGATGGGTTTGGTGGGAAAATCTTTTTTAGGCAACTTTTTATTTTTATTTTTTTTGGCAATAGAAACAAATTCTATTCCCAATTGTAACAAATTTTATCCATGTAATAAACAATTTCCATAAAAAAATAAAATCAAACGACCACCAAAAGATCCAAAATCTCAATATTTTTCAAGTAGAAAATTATACCAATCAAACACAATTAATCGATTATTCCCATTAAAACAAGTTTTAGGCAATTTAATTTCTTGAAATTCATTTTCTTTCCACCCAATTTCATTCTTCCAATNAGAATGCAAATGTCAGTTGGATATTACCGTTGCATTTTAATGCCTATTTTACCCTCATTTCTAATTGTAAATTTACACAACACCCCTCAACCATTTTAACCCAAACTTTTGAAAGCCACCTACCATCAATTCAAGGGCAGATTTGGAAGGTTAAAAAACACAAAACTCATCTGACAACATAAATGCGTGCAATGTCATTCAGTGGCAGAGATGCCGTCCTTGTGGTCTTAGCTGGGGCCCACAGCTGTTGAAGAAATGGATTGAAAAAATTGGGACTTTGGATAAGACACAATTTAGTGCCTGTTATTATATCTTTAATTAATTAGAAATCTAAAAATTTCCTTAAGGTCAATTATTAGTTGCCGTTTTTCTTAATTCCAAGGTAAGCCTGGAAACATGACGGCGACTCGGGTAATACTTTTCAAAAAAAAAAAAAAAAAAAATGTTGGCAAAAATTATACACGACATTAAAAGTGGGAACTATGGCTAATTTTGAGCACCAATTCGCATTTTGTTTAACATTAGCCATATTTATGTATAATGTACTAGAACTTATAGGCAACCTTAAGTATGCGAAACTTAGGAAATGTGACTGATTGTGATCAATTTTTATGTTAATTGTGATCAATTGTGACTTGATCATATACCACCACCCCACCACTGCCTCCACCTCCTAAAAAAATTATCGAAAAAATTTCAAGTCACCAAGCCGCTGGCAGGTCTCATCTGTGACCAAATGTGCATTCAATGTGACTAACTGTGACCAAATTTGTGTTAAGTGTGACTGTCTGTGACCAATCGAATCTTAATTGTGACCGGATATGATCAAGTCACAATCGGTCACAATTAACACAAAAAATTGGTCACAAATGGTCACCACAAACAGATCCGCTTACACCACGGACCAGCACCACAGTCACCCACCAGTCATCACCACCACACCTCCAATGCACCACCATTGCCACCTTCAACTACTCAAAATTATCGTTGCCAATAGAATAAGTTGGTCACAAATTATTTCAATCACAAATAAGATTTTTATAGATCACAGTTTATTTCGTTGGTCACATGTCAAAAAAATATGTCACATTTTATCTATTGGTCATTTGCTAATAGAATAAGTTGGTCACAAATTATTTCAATCATAAATAATTTTTTTTATAGATCACAGTTTATTTCATTGGTCACATGTCAAAAAAATGTCACATTTTATCTATCGGTCACATATTTTCAAATTTGTTGGTCACGACTTATTTTTTAGTCATAAATTATCGTCACATTTTAATTAAAGACTTGTTGAAGGAATTGTTAGAGATGACATCAAACAGTTGCAGCAACAACTTCCTGACTTCAAGATCCTGGAGAAACTTCATCCTTTCACTAATCTTCTCCCTCCTTAGCTACAATGTAGATAAATTACTTAGTTCAAAACCCAAAAATAAAATTGTTCCCTTTTTTGCAACTTATAATGAACTTCAATAAAAACTCTTACTCTTTCTGACAGACTGGCTATTTGTTGCAACTTATACTTGTTGAAGTTGGATTCCAGTCAATGTTTTGTTGAATTTCAGCATTGTCCTTTGCTGTCTCGGCTAATGGTTCCAGGGCTCGATTGTTTTCATTAAGTTCCATGTTCTGAGACACCAAAGACGTGAAAATTATAATGGAAGAGCTACATTGAATTAAAGCACTATGAACAAAATGCTAAACAATGTTCAACCTGTTCAGTTCTCTTCCTCTTCTTAGAGCCAAGTCCTTTACCAGAAGACTCCTCGGGTGAACCCTCCAACTCCTGATCACCTCTACTGCTAAATTCAACCTCATTGGAATCATTAGCCAACGTACCAACTCTTTGTTTTACTTCATCACGAGAGAAGGGCGAACTTTCTATGGTTTTCTTATTCTTGAGTGGGCTCCCTTCAGTTCCATACTCCAAAGGTAGAAACGCCTCCTTGGAACTTTCGGTCACGTTCATTTTTCTTCCACCGCTGGCAAATACCTCGTGTTGCCCTTGCATTGATGCTAAAACATAAGAATGAGAATTCACATGAACAAATATAATCATTCGAGCCAACAATGAAGCTATTGTATGGTATCAAAGACTGGCGAAAAACTGTGAGAAATGGATGCACAGACATAAAAAATGCACCCAAAAATGCACCTTCCCACAACCTCACCAAAATCGCCGCCGATCCGCCATAGCCACCAACACATCTACCTGCACAACCAACAAAAATACCTAAAATTCCCCAACACCACCACAAAATCCTAGCATTTTCATCATTACCGTCTCTCCCCTTTTGCCTTTCATAATTACAACAAGAGAAAAAAGTTTTGATTAGAGGAGAAAATGGCTACTACGCCGGAATCCTTACCGGAGAATCGGGTAATAGATTTCCGAGCACCCCCACCATCTCCGGTGGCACCTGGTCGCCAATCATAAATTCACTTAAAGTTCCAGATCTTATTTTACCAGATAGGGTTTTTCCTCGTCAAAAAGCCATTCAAAATCCTCTGAAACTTGATATGTAATCACTTGAATCGATTGAAAATGGGGCGGAATTAAAAGTTGTGGAGATTATTGCTCAGGTCGGTTGCTTGGAAGTGATTAATCATGGAAGTTCAAAGGATTTAATTAAATCGGTTCTGGTTGCCGGCGCCGGCATTTTTGGGATCTCGCATGAGAAGAAGAAAATGGCAGAGACCGTAAGAAGATATGCAATCGCCGGTGAGGGAGAAGGGAGAAGGGAGAGACGGAGAGGGAGAGAAGTGAGCAACGGAGAGAGATAGAGATGAACGAGAGACAGACTGAAAATTATGTTTTAATTATGATTTTAATTAAAACCTGATTTTTGATTAAATAAACATTACACCTCAATTTAGAATTTGAAAACTTAAATACATAGTTTTAGGTAATATTCT
>CAIGRF010148917.1:0-13041 GCA_903798235.1 Fraxinus ornus
TCTGAAAACTTTGAAAATACTTCAAGAACCAAATTACATATAATAACATGATAGAAGATCCAATAACCCAAAATTCGAAATTGTTAAAACCTCAATTTCTCAAAGATTCAATAATAGAGTGGCTCGATACCACTTGTAAGAAAATTTAAGAAAGGATTATCAATCAAAACCTTTATCAAACCCTAATCTATCAAACCATTTTCACATATACATATATATAGTCCATGTTGAAATCAAAGAAAAGATTAAAGCGGAACCATACCTTGATCCATAGATTTGATTACTTGAACAAGGTGTGATCTTCCAATTGATACGTGATTCCTTAAAATTCTTTTCTGTTGATGGGAATGTAGAGAGATGGATAAAACTCACGTTCAATTGGGAACCATGACCCATAATAAATAACTGAATTATACAATTATTATCTTTCAATTGTTTTAAATTGGCCTATCATTAATTTATAACAAACGTTCTGGTCTCTACACTATATTTTCATGAAATTTAATATCCATTAGTCCAAAGTCAACTTTAATGGATCATTTTAATTGACTAATCTTTAAAAATAGTACCATACATTTCCATACGTTGAAATTTTCCAACACTTGAAAGACAAAATTAATAATTTATCTTGAATTTATTGACTGACAACACAACAATTGAACTAAAATAATTGGTTTCGTTATTATTAAACTCTTTATTTTACGTTGTTAATTAGAATAATTGGAACTCATAATCCAAATATTAATTAAAATTCCGAATTTCATTTCTCTCCGAGCCATTTTTGCATGCTAATTTCGAGGATTTGATTATGATCGGAAGGGGGAGTTCTTGGTATCGTTTTGAAGGGCTCACAACATACATTAACTTATCATCAAAATGCAAAACGGCTAAACAACGGAGGAGGAAAAGCAACCCAAAGATGATTGTACGAAATAGGTTTATCGACCCCATTTTGTCGCCTCACATTTCTATGTAAATTTAATTAATTCCTCGCTTTAATGACAATACATTTTCTCTCTCACTTTGCCGACCCACGAAATCTCCAAGCGATCCGAACGGCCGAGCAAACAACTACTCTCAAAAAAGTATCTAAGTTTAGGTTTGGTACAAATTCTTTAAAATTCATTTTTAAATATAAATTCTCTCAATAAAATAATTTTATATGTGATTTAATTTTTTTTTCCTATCACTTTTCAAAAACCTATATAAAACAGACTCCTAATATGCACAACAAATTCTTTTCGTAATATAGCTATTTTTAAGACGATAAGATAATTATTGTTGTATTCTAACCCCAAAAAGATTAGACAAATACTTTTATTTCTTTCTAGTGTTATATATCAATTTCTATTCCAATTAAAAGAACATTCACCCACCGGTATTGAAAAAATAAAAATAAAAAAATAAATTGTCATTTCAAAGTTTCTAATGAAATAATAATCAATCATTCACAAAATGGGTGATCATTCATGCCTCTAACAAGATTTAAAATTGGACTCTTTGTGGGCACCAGTATGATTGCTCTTGTACCCTGACCTGTTGAGGTATATCTCACGATTTACTTCATCCACAATATTTTAGGGCACGGCGATGGGACCCTCAAGGTTGTTGTTCAATTTTTTTTAGATAATTAGGTGACACCTAACCTAACCTAACCATGCAATATTCAATGCCATTATCTATACCTTCGTCCAAATTCAACACATAATTGAGAGAATTATTCAATATACAAATCGAGATTGTGATTAAGCTCACTCCCATGGATTCCAACACCACCAAAGAAGTGCTCCAAGATCTCTCTCCGCTCATCAAAGTCTACAAAGATGGCTCCGTAGAGCGGCTCATGAGCACGTCCCACGTCCCTCCGTCGCTGGAGGACCAAACCACCGGCGTATCCTCTAAAGACATAAGCATTTCACCGGAGGTCAAATCCAGATTATACCTCCCAAAAATCACAGAACCAAACCAAAAGCTCCCAGTTTTGGTTTATTACCATGGGGGTGGATTTTGTATCGGATCCGCCTTCTCTCTCCTCGATCAACGTTACATTTACATATTAGCGGCTGAAGCAAACGCTTTAATCGTTTCTGTTGAGTACAGGCTCGCCCCTGAACACCATTTGCCTATAGCCTATGAAGATTCCTGGACTGCTCTTCAATGGGTAGCTTCGCACGTTACTGAAAAACCCGGCATCGAAAAGGAACCATGGCTAACTGAGCACGGTGATTTCAGTAAAATCTATATAGGTGGTGACAGTGCTGGAGGCAATATAGTTCATAATATTCTTCTCCAAGCTGGGGCCGAAACTTTACCTGGGGATGTGAAAATCGTGGGTGGATTTCTATCTCATCCTTACTTCTGGGGATCAAAGCCAATTGGGTCCGAAACAAAAGAAGAAATTGAGCAGAGTCTACAATATAAGGTTTGGTTATTTGTTTATCCATCAGTTCCTGGTGGGATTGACAATGCCATGATCAATCCATTCGTTGAAGATGCGCCGAGTTTATCGAGGTTGGGGTGTTCAAGGCTGCTGGTTTGTTTAGCAGAAAAGGATTCATCGACGTCGAGAGGAATTCTTTATGTTGAGACTGTAAAGAAAAGTGGTTGGAATGGGGAGGTGGAGATGGTGGAGGTTGAAGGAGAAGATCATTGCTTTCATATCTTCAATCCTGAAACACAAAAAGCAAAGGATCTGATAAAGCGTTTGGCTTCTTTTATTTCACACTGATTATATTTCTCTGTGTTTTTCTTTCTTCTGTTTTTGTTATGATCATCAATCTTCCTTCTTGCGCTAATAAAAGTGTCCAATGAAATATTTCTTCCTTTTGGCGTAAATCACACATATTCTGTTAAAGACAATAGCATCCTAGTACAAATTGACAGACACGATCAACTTCCCACGTTTAGAGGCCTTCTAAGCATTTTTGTTTCATTGTTTGTTTTCAGTTAAACTTTGAGATAATTTGAGTTGAGAAAAAGCTGCATCTGATCATTGCATTTTATCAACATATATACAGCATGATCTTTACGTACAAGACATACAAGAAGGCTCTAGAATGAATTGTCACATGGCTTAATAGAAAATGAAGCAGCATTCGTCGAATCACGGCATTGAGCATCTTCAGCTGAATTCTGTTATTTGATGTTGGTTGAATAACAGATTCTAACTCCCCCCTTCAAGGTGGAGTGTGTTCAACAACTCCAAGATTGTCTCTTAGTAGTAGGAATCTTGAATGGTTGAGGGGTTTGGTCAATAAATCAGCTGTTTGTTCAGATGTTGGCACATAATGTATTGTTAATTCTCCTTTTAGGGCTTTGTCTATCACAAAATGGATGTCTAGCTCAATATGTTTAGTATGTGCGTGATAGACATGATTTGAAGTAAGGGCACTGGCACTTAGATCACACCAGATACTTGGAGCTAATTTTTGAGACAATCCAAGTTCATTTAGGAGAGATTGGATACATGAGATTTCAGCAGCACTGTGAGCTAACGTCCTATACTCAGCTTCTGTGCTTGACCTTGCAACAGCATGCTTTTTTTTTTTTAGCACCAAGACACTAGATTTTCTCCAAGATAAACACAGTAGCCAGCAGTTGAGTGTCTATCATCAGGACATGATGCCCTGTCTGAATCAGCAAAAGCATTTATATTGAGGTTGTCACTCCTTCGAATAGCTAGTCTATGATTTAGTGTGCCTCTTAAGTACCTGAATACCCTCTTTAGTGCTCTCCAATGAGCATAAGTACGGACTTGAAGAAATTGAATCAACCTGTTCATTGAGAAGGTTATGTTTGGTATTGTGTGATAGACATATTGAAGTCCACCTATGGCACTCCTGTACAAGGTTGGATCATTCATTGGTTGGCCTTGAGCTTTAGAAACCAATTTGCCAGCAGCCATAGGTGTTTGGCTCGGTTTTAGACTTTCATATCCAAGTTTTTTTAACAAATCTGTGGCATACTTTGTCCGAGTTAGATATAGGCCGGTTGCATCTCTATGTACCTCTATTCCAAGAAAGTGACTAAGTTTTTCCATATCCTTAAGTGCAAAGCTTTTGTTTAGTTTGCCAATGAACTCTTGTACCTGCTGAGAATTGCTCCCTGTAATCACTATATCATCGACATAAATCAAGGCAAATAGTATCTCTTCTTCGTCAGCTAGAAAGAATAAGGAATTATCAGCCTTGGACTGTTCAAACTTCCATTCTAGCAGAGTGTTTTTGAGCTTTTCATACCAGGCTCTTGGGGCCAGCTTCAGCCTATATAGGGCCTTTTCCAATTTACACACAAAATCAGGCTTCTTTTTGTCTACAAAACCTTGTGGCTGATTCATGAAGATTGTTTCATATAACTCTCTATTCAGAAAGACATTGTTGACATCTACCTGCCTAATCTCCTAGTCCTTAGACACTGCAAGTGTTAGAATAATCTTGAGTGTTGAAGCCTTAATAACAGGACTAAAAGTTTTACCAAAGTCAATGCCAGGAGTCTGAAGAAAGCCCTTTGCAACCAGTCTTGCTTGGTGTCTGTCAGAATCATATTTTAATCTAAATACCCACTTATTGCCAATGACTTTCATACCAGCTTCTAGAGGTGGCAATCGAGCCGAGTAGCTCGTCGGTTCGCCCGCTCGGCTCGTACTGTAGCGATCCACGGACCGCTCGGGCTCGTCAAAAGACGAGCACGAGCACGAGCACGAGCCGAGCGGACCCGTTCGTAGACGCGCCGGGCTCGGCTCGGCTCGTGGGGCACGAGNCCACTAGCCGAGCCGAGCCGGCTCGGCTCGGCCCATTGACACCCCTACCAGCTTCCTTAAGCACTGAGGTCCAAGTTTTGTTCTTCATCAATGTACTATATTCTTCCTGCATAGCTCCTTTCCACATGTTATTTGTCAAGGCTTCTTCAACAATGAGTAGCTGAAACTGGTTTTACTGCTGTCTGATTTGTGTAAACTTTAGGTTTATAGATACTGCCTTGCTCTTTGTGATCATCTGATGCCCCTTGTTCTGAGTTTCATCTGTGATCTGAGTGTTGTTTCATCTCCTTCAACATTAACATCATGGCTTTCATGCTGTAATTCAGATATATCAAGATCATCAACCTCTCTCTGGTTTTTTTCAACATCTATGATTTTAAGACCTTCTTCATCTCTACTTTCAGTTTCAGATTCATTTTCAGATAGACCTGCAGTAGGTGATGCATTAGGAAGTCTTGTATCATTGGTAGGCTGATAAGTTAGCTCATAAGTGAACTTTGTAACATATGGAAGGAAACTTGTGACCAATTCAGAATTTTATGGGCTGACTCGTTTGTTTATGAATCCTGTTTTGAAGGGAAAGTCAAGTTCATTGAATAGGACATGTCTGGAAACATAGATTCTACCACTTTGACTCAAACATTTATATCCTTTGTGTGAATTACCATAGCTAAGAAACACACATTTTTGGGAGTGAAAGTCAAATTTGTGTCTTTGTTAGGGTCTAAGGCAAGGATAGCATGCAAAACCAAAGGTTTTTAGCATTTTATAATCAAAGGTTTTTCTAAAAAGTGTTTGAAATTGTGATTTATTTTGAAGTAAGGGAGTAGGAAGTCTGTTTATCAAAAATGCTGGTGTTTGGAATGATTCCCATCAGTAGTAAAGTGGCATTTGGGCTTGAGCTAGGAGTGTTAACCCAGTTTCAGTGACATGTCTATGCTTCCTCTCAGCTCTCCCATTTTGGACAGATGTATAGGGACATGAATGTCTAAGTTCTATTCTAAAATCTGAGGCAAGTTTGCTGAAGTTCTTGAATTCTCCCTCCCAGTCTGATTGTAGAATTTTGATCTTCTTTTCTAGTTTATTTTCAGCTAATGTTTTGAACTGAATAAAGATATTTAAAGCTTCATATTTAAGTTTGATAGGGTATATCCAAGTGAATCTACTATAGTTATCAACAAAGAGTATGTAGTATTTGAATCCAGTGGTAGAAATAAGAGGGGCGGGTCCCTAGACATCAGTGTGTACAAGTTCTAAGGGCATTGAAGCATGTGATGAGGACAAATTAAATGACAAGGCATGAGCTTTTCCAAGTTTGCAGGATTCACAGAACTTTGGCTTTTCATTAGTGTTGATAAACTTGTTACATGACTTAAGAACTTGACTCAATACATGATTAGAGGGATGACCTAAATTCCTATACCAGGTATCAAGTTCTGATTCTGAATTTTTAACATTATCGACTGACTCATCACAAATATGGCTCACTATGAGGCAGTTGGCATTATTGTCGAGGTTAGACTCTATGACATTGGTTCTTGACTTGAAGTTTGGTACCACCAATTGATACAATCCATCCTTAAGCATTCCTAGAAGCAATGTCTTCCTCGTTTCCAGATCCTTGACAACACAAGAGTTAGGATAGAATTCCATAAACATACTATTATCTCTGGTGAGTTGAGAGACACTAATCAGGTTCTTTTTAATGGATGGTACATGCAGTAACTTATGTAGTGTAAGGGGTCTCATATCCATTGTAGGAATTTCTCCATTTCCAGTATAATCACCAACTATAAGTTTTTCATTACCTTCATATCTTTTCACATTTTACAGGTTGTCTTTGTTGGCTGTCACGTGGTTGCTTGCACCTAAGTCCACAAACCAAGCGGATCCTCAAGCACTATTGGAGAGACAACATATGTTGATGGTGCTATGTTTTGAGAACCTTGGCTGCTTGGCCTGCTCCCCATATATCTCTCATCTCTCATCGTATCTGTTGAAGTACCAACTAGCAGAGTGATTGTTTAGGCAATAAATTTGTCAAGGTCCTTTGTTTTCTCCTTGCCTTCCAATTCTTCCTCTACCTCTGGTTCTGCCTCTAAAACTCATTCTCCTGCCACTGCTAAAGCCTCTAAAGGTTCTGCCACCTCATGAACATGTCCTTTGGGTTGGTTGTACACTTGATTGGTTAATGCTCATAGAAGTGAAGTTGTTCCTGACTTGATTCAAGTACTTAAGTCGACTTTCAAATGTCATAAAAACTGATGGTAGTTCATGCCAAGAAATGCTTTCCCTGGTGTTGATTTGCACCACTATAGGTATGTATTCTTCATCCAAATCTGATAACACTTGAGTTATCAGGTCATTTTGATCTATAATCTTTCCTGCAACTTCCAGATTATCAGCTAGTTGCTTGATTGTTGTGAGGTATTGATCCATTGACATACTTCTTTTCCTAATTCTCTGCAGTTCACTAGTAAGAAAAATAATTCTAGATTTGTTCAGTACATCATAACTCTTCTCAACTTTAGTCCAAATCTTGCTAGAACTTGAGCATCACATAACCCTCATTGCTAATTCAGGGGTCATAGCTGAGTATAACCACACCATCAAGAGTTGATCGATTGAGATCCATTTGTTATACTCAGGATTTTGATTCATTTCAACTGCTTCTCCTTGACCAACACTTATCTGTGTAGCTAGAAATTCTGGTGGATATTCCTTTGTTCCAAGAAGATAACCTTCGAGATTATGGCCTTTTATTATAGGCATAATCATGTTATTCCATAATAGGTAATTATTCCTATCAAGCTTAACCGATGGAATTTGATTGAGGGGCATTCCAATTGGTGAGTACTGATTTGTGAGCACTTGGCTGATTGGTGCCATGCCTGAATCTGTAGGTCCAGATTGATTCCCAGTGTTGGTGTTAGCTATTTGACTCTGATACCAAGTTAAACTTTAAGATAATTTGAGTTGAGAAAAAGCTGCATCTGATCATTGTATTTTATCAACATATATACAACATGATTTTTACACACAATACATATAAGAAAACTCTAGAATGAATTGTCACATGGCTGAACAGAAAATGAAGCAGCATTCTTGGAATCACAGCATTGAGCATCTTCAACTGAATTTTGTTATTTGATGTTGGTTGAATAACATATTCTAACTGTTTAAGAGTTTCCCAAATTTTGGATAAACAATGCTATATTATCCTACGAGGAATTTGTGGAGTCAAGAATTTAGAGACCGACAGAATTCCCTCATCGATTACGGTCAGTTGATTATCGATCATCTTAATTTGTTGAAACAAAATTTATCTTTCATTTTGTACTTTTAGAGTCTCAGACTGTAAGTGTATTCAACCTTCAGATTCTACAAAAGATCTCTGCCTAATGAAGGTATTGTTGGTCCAGAATCGAAGTTTTGTAACACAAACACAAAACCATAAGAAATTGCAGAATCAAAAACAGAACACGAAGGAATTTTTCGCCCCATTTGGGGCCCGGATGTTCAACTACAAAAGTCTACTCACCAGTTGATCATCTGCCACGTAGATTGAGCTCGAATCCACTAAAAACCACAAAGTACATATCACAAATGTATGAAGAAATATGTTCCTCTAGCCTCTCTTTTACAATATTTCACCCTACAATAACTAATATATACAAAATACACCCAAGAATATCATTAAGATATTACAGAGATCAACATCACAAGATCTCAAGAATACAATAGAGAGAAAAACTCGAGAGAAGAAAGAGACAAAACCCTAGAGAATGCTCAACCGTTTCAATCGAAGAATCCAGAGATAGGTTATAAAACAACCCTTTATATTCTCAATCCAACAATCCAGAATGTGCCACTGTAGAGGGAAGATTACACCCCTTAATAAAACAACAAACTCGTTGGCCTAAGCAGCACAGACAGGCCCAACAGAATAGAGAGGCAGCCCATTAACCAACAGTATCCACCTTGCCGAACTATTATGATCATTCTTTTGTGGATTCAAGTCTAATTTATTTGGTTTCATTTGCTCTAACATACCTGTAAAAAAGGAAAAACAATCAGATTGAATAACAAGAAAAATAAACTAACTAAAGAACTTAACAAGAACATTAACTTCAGTTTATATTCAACAGTTTTAAACAATTGCTGAATTTGTTTAGAGGTAACACTTTAGTGCCAAAATTAACAGGATTAAACTCAGTAGGTATTTTAATCAAGTTAATCAAACCTTTATCAGACATGTTTCTAACAAAATGAAATTTAATGTCAACATGTTTGGTCCTATAATGAAAAACATGATTCCTACTTAAGTTAATGGCACTCTGATTATCAGTATATATTCTGACCACTTCGTTTATAAAACCAAACTCATTTAAAAGACCTCTCAGCCACAGTCATTCTGTAACAGCATCACAAGCTGTTATATATTCAGGTTCTGTGGATGAAAGAGCAATTATCTTTTGCAATTGAGACTTCCAACTCACACAACCATCACAAAGAGTAAACGCATAAGAAGATGTTGATCTCCTTTTATCTAAATCACCAGCAAAATCAGAATCTGTATAGCCTTTTAAAATAACACCTTCATTACATCTTTGAAACTTTAAACCTAAATTAGTTGAACCCTTTAAATACCTTATCATCCATTTAATTTCCAACCAATGTGTTTCACCAGTATTAGCCATAAATCTACTAAGGATACTTATCCCATGAGCTAGATCAGGTCTAGTGCATATTATAAGGTACATAATAGAGCCAACAACATTAGCATAAGGTATATTAGACATCCTATCATGCTCTTCATCAATTTTAGGAGATTGCTTACTAGAAAGTTTAAAATGGTTTGCAATAGGCAATGTTACAGATTTACATAGAGCCATAGCAAACTTTTCAAGCACTTTATTCACATAGGAGTTTTGATTCACATACAAAATGCAATTATTTCTATCTCTTTTAATTTCCATTCCTAAAATTCTTTTAGCCTGCCCTAGATCTTTCATTTCAAATTCAATTTAAAGCTTTTTTTTTAACAGAATCAATTTCAAATCTATTTTGACAGGCAAGAAGCATATCATCAACATAAANGTTCACATAAGTGTTTTGATTCACATATAAAATACAGTTTTTTCTATCTCTTCTAATTTCCATTCCTAAAATCCTTTTAGCTTGACCTAGATCTTTTATTTCAAATTCAGTTTTTAATTTTTCTTTAACAGAATCAATTTTAGATCTATTATTACAGGTAAGAAGCATATCATCAACATAAAGTAGCAAGTAAACAGAATCAGGTCCACCAGACCCTTTGAAGAAAAAACATGAATCAAAGTTACTTTTAAAAAAGCCAAAATTCTGAACATAAGAATAAAGTTTCTTATACCATTGCCTTGGAGCTTGTTTTAGGCCATAAAGAGACTTCTTTAACAAATAAACATGTTCAAGTTTTGAATGTAATTCAAAACCTTTTGGCTGATGCACGTAGATTGTTTCATCAAGATCACCATTTAAGAAAGCAGTCTTAACATCAAGCTCGTCTAATTTCCAGTTAAAGTGAGCTGTCAAAGCAAGTAAAATTTGGATGGATGTATACTTTGTAACAGGAGAAAAGATCTCATTATAATCAATACCCTCTCTTTGTGTGAATCCTTTTGCGACAAGTCTAGCCTTATATCTTTTTCCTTAGGTATTAGGTTCACTTTCTTTAATCTTATAAACCTATTTACAATCAACTATCTTTTGATGTTTAGGTTTTTCAACAAGAACCCAAGTTTTGATCTTAAGAAGAGAATCCATTTCTTCTTGCATGGCTTCCAGCCAAAGCTTAGAGTCTTTACTGTTTATAGCTTATTCATAAGTCATAGGTTCAGAATTAACAGATTTCAATTCAGAATAGAATGTCACAAATTCATCAGTGTTAATTATGGTAGAAGGGATCCTATTTCTTCTACCCATGTCCCCGACCAATTGATAGTTATCAAGAGAAGTATCTTGAAAATATTCCTCAATTTTAAATTCATTTTGAGACTGATCAGTAGCAGATTGAGCAGACTCCACCTCAATCAAATTTTCAAGTTCAGAATGACTTTGTTCTTGATTTTCCAATACAGTTTCTTTAATCAGAGTATGTTTAGTATTTCGACTTGAAGAAACTTTGCAGGGAAATTGACGTTCATCAAAGATAACATTTCTGTTGATGACGACTTTATACCCATTCTTTTCTATTACCCATAGTCTATAACCCTTAGTCTCTTCTCCATAACAAAAAAAAAAAAAAAAACACATTTTTGAGATCTGGGTTCTAGTTTGCCTGCATCTTGATGGGCATATGCAGCACAACCAAATACCCTAATTTGAAATAATTTGGAGATTCTCTAGACCATAAGTGTTCAGGAATTTGAAAATCAATGACACTTAAAGGGATTCTGTTTATCAGATACGTGGCTATTTTTAGGGCTTCACCCCAAATTTGTTTTGGAAGATTAGAACTAAGTAACATACATCTCACCTTTTCCAATAAGGTTCTATTCATTCTCTCAGCAATATCATTTTGTTGAGTGTATGTTATTGTTCCATGTTTTAATATCTCACATTCTTTACAAAAAAGATCAAATTCATAATTGCAGAATTCCAAACCATTATCTGTCCTAAGTGCCTTTACCTTTTATTTATTTGATTTTCAATCGTAAGTTTCCATTGCTTAAAGTTTTGAAAAGTATCAGCTTTGGTTTTCAAAAGGAAGGTCCAAATAAAAAATCATCCACAATCAATAAGTAAAATTTGAAGCCACTTAGAGTATTAACATAGGCAGGACCCCACAGGTCTGCATGTAGGTAATCAAAGATTGAAGTGGATTTGTGAATTCCATTTTTTAAAGGTAGTTTATTTTGTTTACCAACAACACAATCTTCACAAATCTAAGACTTTCAATATTATCTTTTCCAAAACATCTCAGTTTGTTCAAAATCATCAATCATTTTTCACTAATATGGCCTAATCTTCTATGCCAAATCAAGGCTTTATCAACCTGAGTCTTCACAGCTACAAAGTTGTTGCCAACTAGAGGTTCAACTTGCAATATGAAGATCCCATTGGATCTAGGAGAAGAAATTATTTGTTTTGAGTTAAGACTTATTTGGGTAAGACCTTTGTGAATTTTTATTTCATATTCATCAT
Source organism: Fraxinus ornus (assembly GCA_903798235.1). Lineage (NCBI taxonomy): Eukaryota > Viridiplantae > Streptophyta > Magnoliopsida > Lamiales > Oleaceae > Fraxinus > Fraxinus ornus. The sequence continues at coordinate 11,945 of CAIGRF010148917.1, forward strand.
CCAATTATCCCAAGGAAATTAAGTTTCCTTGAAGATCAGGAACATATCTTGTCTGATGTAGTTCAAGAGTATAATTGTTGTCAAGTAAGAGTCTCAGATTTTCAATTCTTTTAATTTGACAGGTCATATTGTTTTCCATTTGAACTTGACCACTACTAAGTTCATTAAAATCAGTAAACCATTCTTTAACAGGATACATGTGGAAAGAACAACCAGAATCCAACACCCACTCATTCAAACCCCTTTTAGTTGTAGTAACAAGAACAACACCTTGTATATCAGATTCATTATTGTAAAGAATGTATATAGACCCATCAGCATTGAATTTAGATTTCATATCAGATATCTTCTTAAAGCAATCTTTTGTAAGGTGTCCAATCTTCCCACAATAGTAGCATTTTCTATCTTGCATCTTAGATTTGGTTGATTCTTGTTTTGAGTTCTAAATTTAGGAAACTGTGATTTCCTTTTCTTAAGAGAATTGTAGTTACATTGTTTCCCTTTCTTGTTCTGGTTAACATTTTCTCTAACATTCAAACATTCTCCAAACTTAGAATTTTTAGCTTCAGTTTCTTAGAGATGATATTACAATATCAACAGTAAGTTCAGTTCTCCCATACTCTAAGGCATTTCTTAGGTCTCTGTACCTATCACCCATTGCATTTAATAGAGCAACAACTTGTTGATTCTCAGATAGTTCTTCATCACAGTCTGTTATTTCTTGTACCAATTTTGTGAATTTACCAATACTGTCTTCCAAATTGGAGGAGGGATCAAATCTGAAGTTATAGAATTGTCTTAGCAAGTAACCTTTGTTTGGCATGGTTTTAGTTAGATATAGAGACCCAAAACTGAGTATTTGCAGTTTCTCCAACCTTTCTAAACACAGTATTGGATAAATGAAGAAATATAGAACTCCAGGCAATCTCATCTAACTCTTGTCTCCTATAAACACTATACTCAGGAGGCCAAGTACCATCAATAGCAGCAGCACATCTCTGTTGTCACAATAGAGCCCTAATTTTCTAACGTCACTGGCTAAAATCCTCAGTCCCTCTCCAAAACTATACTTTGAACTTATGTGCAGTAATCATGAT
>CAIGRF010148958.1:0-18577 GCA_903798235.1 Fraxinus ornus
TAACTGCGGTATTTCAATATAGGATTAAGTGAATTGCATGATTAACCATCTATAAAATAATTAATTAGTGATTTGTTGCTATTTAATTGATAAGTAATATTAATTCCGTATAATTATCTATTCACCCCCCTCTAGGTGTAGTTTGGGTCGAACTTCGTATTTTCAAGTTCCATTTTGTTGTTGCTTTTTAAAGGACTAAATGACCCAAATCAAAGGAATATAAAGGAAAATTTTTATTAGGCTATTGGAATTTTTGTTTGGGCTCTTCAGATCTTGAGGCCCAAGGCAATGTCCTAATTTGTCTTGGCCAGGGCCGAGCCTGCATTACTCAATTCATAGATTGTGGTTACCTCATCGAATAACTTTTCGCTCTTTAATGAGCTTTCCAAAAGAGGCGTCGAAGGTGTGTAATTTGATTGGGATATCAGGGGGTTAGGACGAATCAACATTGGACTTTTTGGCCGGTCAATAAAAGAAGTAATATATTCTTTCCTTATTAGCATACATGGAAGTGCTAACCATTTATTTGGCAACATGATAGAACTTGGCATATATGGTACACAACTGCCTAAAATATAATTGAATCAGATGATCCAAGTAGTTCAGGGAGGTCGGGGAGGTGTGCAGGGTGGGTTGTATGGAAATTAAACCCCCCTCTAAAAACTTAAAATCTTCTCATGACGAGCTTCTTACAACATATTGCCAACAGCTGAGAGTTTGTTATGGAAAAAGATTAATACATCAATCCTATGTGCATGGTGCGGGAGATTTGAAACAAATATGCATGCTTTTTCACTTGTCGGTTTTATACTATTATGTGGAAAGAGGCACACTTATGGGAACTAGTGTTGTCATATGTGGGAGAGGAGTTGATCACGCATGCATCTGTCAAACTATAAGCTTGTTTGTTTTTCATTTTTTTGGGGATAATTGTAGCAAAAGTCCCAAATCTTTCAAACATTAATAGACTTTCTCCAAACCTTTCAAACGTTGCAACCGTCACCCCTAACATTTCCAACTGTTGCCCTTTTGAACGATTTCCATCCAAAATGTCGTTAGTTGACCACCAAAATAAATTTTGACCATTTTCTAATAAATTAGGGGAGGGTAAAATCGTCTATACATTATATATATTCTTTAAAAAAAAAACTTCAACTTCTTCAACCAATCCCCCACCCCATCCCTCCCCAAATCAAAATCGAAAATCTTAGTTACGATTGCTTAGTCCGAAGGGCCTGGCGTTTTAGCACCTCAGGTCGGGTTAATACTGTAAATTTATGGATTCCTTTTTCCAAAATTATGTTTAAGCTTTTAAAGTTCAACTTAAATATGATAAGCCCCTATTTGTATCAATTCTCGATTTGTATGGCTGTAGTTACACAATGACCTAGAAAATGAATCGGGTGATCAAAAGAGTCCGGAGCCACTTCAAAATCGAAAAATCCACCTGGTGAAACTGATCGGTCGGCTAATATTGATGCTCCAAGGTCGTGGTCCTCATTGGCCAATGTTAATAGCACCAACAATGTTAGTAGTTATGGAAGTACAAGCAACGGTGTTGTTTATAAAGTTGATCTGGATACCGATTGCTTTGATTATGAGATCTTGTGGGATACTTGACAATTGGAGAACAGATTGGGCAAGTAAGTACATTCCATGTTTGCATCTATCTATACGTATTCTGTAAATGATGCAAATGAGATTTTTGGTTTNATGATTTTACAATCCTCTATTTTGTTAGAAAATGGTCAAAATTTATTTTGGGGGTATCTAACGACATTTTGGATGGAAATCGTCTAAGAGCTCCACATGCAATGGTTGAAAAGGTCAGAGGTGACAGTTGCAACGTTTGAAAGGTTTGAGAAAAGTCTGCTAATGTTTCAAATGTTTGGAACTTTGCTGCAATTATCCCCTTTTTTGTCCTGTACACATTAAAATTTTCATTTTCATTCTTTTACTCATTTTCAATCACACATTATTCAATAAAATAATATTTTCTATCATATCAATAACTTTTCCTTCTTTTTGAGATACATATTCTCTATCAATATACTATTTTAGAATACATTCTTCCAAAATAATGTGACTCAAACACACCATAAGTAGAAGAAATAAGACAGTTGTTCTTTCAAAAAGTCACTTCTTTATTTATTTCATGTGACAAAAAAATGACATTTTACTTTACAATTTATTTTTTTCATTTCACCTTACCTATTCTATCCCTTCTTTTTTCAAACATGCTTACAGTACTTGCCAAAAATGAGAGTATAAATGGAAATCACAAAGACGACAAAATAGAGAAATTAATTCCCCCGTAGAAATGGTGGGTTAATGATTTGATAGGAAAAAGAATCCCACTCCCAACAATGGCACTTAGACAAGGGCTATGCATACAAAAATCCTGCACATGTAGCAGAATTCCCATATCTATACGTAGGTGATATGAGAGTGTGTTTGGTGCACATTAACATGAGAGAATGCATTTTTTTGAAGTGATGTGATGAAAAATATGTGGTTGAAAAAGGAGGAAAAATTATTGAAGTAATGAAGAATATTATTTTATTGAATAATGTGTAGTTGAAAATGAATAGAAAAATAAGAATGAAAAAAATTATGTGGGACAAACAGGGCAATATCTAGCATCATTGTAATATTTTATAATGAGATTCCATTTGTAATTACCTCTTTCTTCATAGTTATGGTCTAGAATGCAATTTAACAAAGTATTGGGCCGTATAAAGAAATTCTCCCATCTATGATACTTCTTCGTATCCTCACAATCATAAACATTCTTTATCGTAATAATTCGTCAGCAGAAGGATCTACCCAAAACTTTACGAAAAAAATCCAAAATAAATTCGTCTGCTGAACCCTAACCCTAATTCTTACATTCTGTAATTACAATCTCAATACCAATGGCCAGCGACGCAAGTGAACCCACGCGTCGCAATCACCGTCGCTCAGTTTCCCCTGGAGACTCGGAGGAGCCTTCCAAACGCCGAAAACACCACCGCCACCATCGGCATCACCGCCACCATCACCACCGACACCGAAGCAAGAAAGAGACTGAGATAACGTCGAAGAAAGTAGACGAGGAACTGGAAGGAGGAGGAAGTGGTGAAATTCAGGTCGAAGAAAGAAAATTGGAACGTGAAGTTATGAAAAATGGAGATGAGGGTGCGGTTGGTGAAGTTTTGGTGTCGACTGGGACGAGATTTATGGGGGTGGATTATGACATGGAGGAAGGGGAGATTGTAGAGGACGGTGATAGAGAATTTGGGGAGCAAACGAAGTTGGATTCTGATGTGGAGTCGGGGGAAATTGAGACTGAACGTAACGACAATACTAAGACGGTGGGTTTAGTTTTTCCTCCATCTTCCCCATATTCTTCTCTTACTATTAAATTCTTGATGTAGAATTTTTTTTGCATTATTGGGGTTTTAAATTGTTGGCAATGGCAGTTTGATGACCCAGAAGTTTAGTCAAGATGTTTGTCTTCAATTTTTATTTAGACACACACACAAACACACACACACACACTTACTTTTGCTGTCAAGACAGATGCACACTTACGCGACTGAAAGAGACTTAGATAAATCACACAGAAAGATTTGTTCTACATGTTGTCAACTGCAAGTCTTTCAAATTTTGCTAAACTAGCGAAAATCTTATGAAGCTTTAGGTTAGACATGCATATTGAACTTATGTTCTTGTATGTTAGATCTGATGCTGAATCAATATAGAAAAACTGACACTTGAAAAAATCACTTTGTTGTTGACCGAGGATACGAATCTGATCAATTTTTTTGTAGAACCAACTTCTGGAGGAAATAATTACTTGTATCTATTGAAAAATGGAGCTTGATGTTGTTAGACAAGAAAATCACATTGATTTGGAATCAAGATGATTATTTTGTTGAAGTGCCTGAAGATTAAATTTTGGGTGTTCTTTTCTTTTCGGAAGAATATGCTAAAGTTACCATTATTTATTTGATTTGCAGACATTTTCTTCTCTCTGTAATTTTGGATTCTCGGCAACCAAGTAGGGCACCATGTGTTCTTGTGAATTGCTTGAATTTTTTGCTTTGATGATTTTTTAGTGACAACTTTAACTGACTGTAAGGTGATGTCCTTTCTTACAAGTACCATATTTGCACTACACACACAATTATTTATATTTTGCTTTTAGCTTTGCACTTCCAGATGACTGAATTGATGGTTTTGAATTGATTTGTAAGAGTTGGTTACATGTTTATGGTTTGCAGGAAATTAATGAAGTGAATATGAACATTGTCGGTAAGAATTTAAAAAAATTGAGAGAGGACAATTCAGATTCCAAAAGAGGTGATGAGATGGATTGGGAGAGAACACACAGTACTGAGGGTCTTTCAAATGGGAATCATGTACACAAACATCACATTGATAGCATTAAGCATCGCAAGATAGATGCCTCTTGTGTTGAAGGCAGTGAGAAGAGGCTAAGCGACTACGATTATGAAACTTGGGGCATTTTTCAAGGTAAAGCTCCATCGTCTGAGAAGAGGCACCGTGTTGTTGCTCACTCCCCCTCTCTTGGCAAATATGGGAAAGAGAGTTCTAGTAGGAATGCATCCAAGTCACCTGATTGGTCTAGGGGAAGGTCGCGGTCCCGAAGCATTTTTCGAGAGGCTTCTGTTGTTGGTACACCACATAAGCAGGATGATTCATATTATATGGAGAGAAAGCATAGGAGTGATTCAGATGATGAAAGGCTTATTGCACACAACAGAGACTACAGACATAGTAGCAGAGATGTTGTGAGGGATACAGAAAGAGAGCGGAGTTGTAGCAGATACTCAGATCAAATGGAAAGGCATCTCAGCGGGGAAACATATGATCTACATAGGGAGGACAGCAGGGAAAGAGGCAGGGATAGAACTAGAGAAAAAGGTGGGGATGGGGAAAGGGAAAGGAAAAGGGAGAGGGAAAAGGAAAGAGAAATGGCCAGACATCGAGATAGAGATAGGGCGAGGGAGAGGGAGAGAGACAAGGGAAGAGAGAGGGACAAGGAAAGAGAAAGGGAAAGGGAGAGGGAAAGGCAGAGGGGCAGGGACAGGGACAGAGCTAGAGATGGGGTTAGAGATATCAGGGAAGTTAGAGGAAGAGACAGGGACAGGGATAGAGAGAATGAGATTGATAGGATAAGCAGGCGCCATAGATACAATTCTGTTGATGATGGTTATGGAGACCGAAATAGGTATAATGATTCTAGGCGTGGAAAAAATTCTGAAAATAACCACAGAGACAGATCAGGGAAAACGGCTTCAGAAAATGTCAGCTCTAAAAGTAATCTTGCTGAAAGGAATACTGAGAATATTAGAAGGTATCTCTCTTTCTTAGACAAATTAGTCAAAATTGAGTATTCTTTTATTTGTTGGTTCATTTTTTATTTTTATTTTTTTGCTTTTTGGTTTCAGAGAAGAAGATGAACAAGAGGACTATCAAGAAAGGATTGCAATGCAACTGGAAGAACAGGAAGAAGATCTTCAGAGAATTAGGGAGGAAAGCAGAAGGCGTAAACAAGCTATACTTGAAAAGTACAAAAATAAACAGTCACCACAGCCAGTTGGAACTCAATTGCAAGATATGGGTAATGTTTCGTGTTGTCTTTACAGTCATTAATCATATCTCAGATTCTCAATGCCTGCTATTTCTTGCATCATAACTCAGGACAAGTAGGGTATTTTGAATGCCGACTATTTGGCTGGCTTGCAATGAATTGTGATTGTTCTTTGCTTTCGACTTGAATTTATTCATTGTTGTCCAGTGCTTTGCCTCTTTAAGAAAGTTATTGCTCATTCATGTTAAATTTGTTATTCTGTCATGGATAGACTTTTTTATATGGGTACTTCTGTCTTCTTTTGTTATGCTTAAGCTGATGCTTACTTCTTGTTAATCAGTTAAGGTGCAAGCTGGTCAGTCTTCTGAACTAGTGGCAGCTCCTGATATGTTAGAAAATGTTGATGGTCAGGCAGAAGGTGCGGATATTTATGTTGCTGACCCATCATTTTCAGTTGGAAAATCCCCTTCACAAAAAAACCTTTCTGCTTTGGAGAGGTCTACTGGAACTGGTGGACTAGGGGAGGGTACTCCAAAGGTGTGTCAACTTCTATTCCCCTTTTTACAGTTTCTATATTTATATTCTCTTACTTCGTTAGCTAGGTAAACTCTCTATACTGTTTTTTTTCCTCTGAACATGACGCCTGTATAGGGTTTTATATTTGACTCTAGTTGTATCCACTATTGGTTTTGCATAATTTCTGCCTTATCTATCTGCTGGTTTTCTTCTTGAATGATGACTGATTTTTTCCATCAATCAATGCAGAGTGAGAGATCGGATGATATGTTTTGTGATGATATATTTGGAGAATCCCCTGCTGGTGCCCGCAAAACAGTGAGTCCCATGTTTACACATTTTGTATGTATGTTAAGGTTTCACATGTTTATTTCCATATCTTAAGCTTCCTTGCAGTCCAACTGTAGTTTGTTGTGTCTTATAGCTCTCACTTCCTGTGAATCCTCTCATCCTGGTCTTCATATATTCAAGTTTTGACTTTGTATTATTTCTTCTGTTTATAGTTGCAAAAATAAATGATTTTTGGAAGTTCACTCTTATGTGTATTTCTATCCAGGCATATCTAGTATCTCCCCATTGTCGAAAACCTGGACTAATCCAAGTGCTAAAAACTCTGGAAATAATTTCTGTTTGTTTCGTGACTTGATACAGTTAATTCGAATTTCATGCCATTAAACAATTGTCCTTGATGGTTATGTGAAATTTGTCTGCTTCAAGCTTTTTTCTGTGAATTGAATTTTCTGCAGGGTAAAGGTGAAGGTTTAGCTGTTGAGAAGAGTGGGCTTCATGACAACTGGGATGATGCGGAAGGGTACTATGGTAAGTATCTGACACAAAAATCACTTAATTTTTAGAATTGCCTTTCTTCGTGCCAGATTAATGTTTGTTTTCTTTTATCTATTTTAAAATTAAAATTTTGACCTAGTTTGTATGGTCCACTTAGTTCCCTTATTCTCTCGTTTTCAAGTGCAGGCTACCGTTTTGGAGAAACACTCGATGGACGATATGAAATTATTGCTGCCCATGGGAAAGGCGTCTTCTCAACTGTAGTTCGTGCGAAGGATCTCAAGGCTAAACCTGGTGACCCTGAAGAAGTAGCAATAAAAATGATACGGAGTAATGAAACAATGTGGGTAATTCTAGGTTTCCCAGGTTTTTTGCGATGTTGGCTTTTGCCCGTGATCATCACAAAATCCTGTATACCTAATTTTGATCTTTATTTCTTTGACATGTAGGTATAAGGCTGGCATGGAAGAATTGGTCATTCTAAAGAAGTTAGTTGGTGCAGACCCTGAAGACAGGCGCCATTGTGTCCGTTTTCTTTCTAACTTCAAGTATCGGAATCATTTATGTTTAGTTTTTGAATCTCTTCATATGAATTTAAGGGAAGTTCTCAAGAAATTTGGTCGTAATATTGGTCTGAATCTTACTGCTGTGAGGGCATATGCAAAGCAACTCTTCATTGCTCTGAAACATTTAAAAAATTGTGGCATTCTTCATTGTGATATTAAACCAGATAATATGCTGGTATGCAGTGAAATGCCTCTTTATTTTTTTCTCATTATCCGCTCCTCTTTTGGATTTGATTTATTTCCTCCATTGATTTTTAACCTTAATGTGTTGCCTCTCTCCATAGGTGAATGAATCCAAAAATGTATTGAAGCTTTGTGACTTCGGTAATGCCATGTTTGCTGGTAAAAATGAAATTACTCCATACCTTGTGAGCCGTTTTTATCGTGCCCCTGAGATAAGTAAGAGTTTTATTCTGTTTCAGGCTGCCATTATTTCCTTTTTCTAAACCAGTGGCTTTATACAAGTCTTATCTAATGTTGATTGAATATTTTATTTTGCTCAATTTCATCAATTAAGTGAATTATTTACTTTACTTCTGCAGTTCTAGGTCTTCCTTATGACCATCCCATGGATATTTGGTCAGTTGGTTGCTGTTTGTTCGAGCTTTATGCCGGTAAGGTTCTGTTTCCTGGGGCTACCAACAATGACATGCTTCGCCTTCATATGGAATTGAAAGGTCCATTTCCAAAAAAGATGCTTCGGAAGGTTAGATTATGGTCTGATTTGCTCAGATAAATCTAGGAACTGCCCTCCTACCACCATTCCCTCTTGCAAATATATCTCCTTTTTTCTGTCTTATAATTTGCTGGCGGGAGTTTTGAGTTTCTCCTTTTGTTATAGGGAGCTTTCACGGACCAGCATTTTGACCAGGATTTAAATTTCCTTGCCGTAGAGGAAGACCCTGTGACAAAGAAGGTAGGCATGCGATCTTCCTGTTGGTAATTGGAATTCCAGTTGTTTCCCATAGTTGGTAGTTTCCAGCATTTTTGTTTTCTTTCTCTGTTCTTGCAGGCAATAAGGAGACTGATTCTTAATTTCAAGCCAAAAGATGTTAGTACATTAATTTCAGGATCGCCTGGAGAGGATCCAAAAATGTTGTCTAATTTCAAAGATTTTCTGGAGAGAATTTTTGTGTTAGATCCAGACAAGAGGATAAATGTATCACAAGCCTTGAGCCATCCATTCATCACGGGCAAGTGAAAATTGATGCTGATTTTCTGACTGCAGAAATGCTGTTGCATTAGATACTTGTACATTTTGATAAGATCTCAATTTATACTCAATTATCTAATGATTGGGAATTTATCTGTCTTTATCTTCTCTGTGCTGGAGCAAGAGTTCAGGAGACAGTGCATGGTTGAAGTCGTCAGAGACGATGCTGGGAGAAACCTGTAACTGGCAGTCCTTTCAGTGGATTGTTTTCTGTTCTATTGTAAGATAACTAGCCAAAGGCGTTTTTCCCTTTTGTACTAATTCTTAATGGTGACCATTAAGAGAGCTTTTAAAATAATATCGTCATTTTTACTTATATTTGTTCCATTTGTACGCTCTGGACCTCATTACTGTGTTTGTATTTGGGGCACCATATTCCTCTGGGAAGATATAATGAAACATTTGTAGTTATATAAATCTTTGTATATAATTGTGACAGTTAAGGAATTTTGTCTGGATAGTTTGCAAGGCATTTTTCATTTCATTTCCTACCTTTTTATTATCTTTTTTTCTCAAGGGCTTTGCTTTTATAAGCAGTATATCCTTTGATTATTTCTTTTTGCTGGTGATCTTTGTTGTCATGTTTTACCTTTTTATTTTTCCTTTTCGTATTCTGCTATAGATTTTTTGGGTCCTGGAGAATCTAATGTTATTTTTCATTCAGGATAGCTACCTGTGCTATGAGGAAACCATTCAGTGGTTTATATGCTTAAAGGCACATTGGAGAAGGTACCTTGGTTTTGCTTGGTTGTGTTTATATGTGACACCCTTGAGAATATAGTGTCTTGACTATTTTTTGGTCCTTTATCTGATTGGATTTCTATGATCAGTGTCCTGGTGTTTCCTTAATTAATCTATTCTTTTATGTAGTTACCATGACGAACACTTGCTGTTATTATCGAACTTGTCTTAAACACGTGATATTATAATTTGCTATGAAGACTGCTTATATTTTCCCTTCTGTTTGCATCATTACGTCATATATTATCCAGAACGTGCAAAGAATACATGATTGAACATGCTCAAGTTTTCTATTACGACTTAAACCATTATTGTGATGTTTACATTTGAACAAACAGTATTCTATCTTAGTTGCATGATAAAGTTGCACTGTGTCTGATCCATGTTTGGTTATTCTGGAGGATTGTTTGCTCTGGAGGTGTTCAGGTGCTGATTTGAAGTGAGAAATTGCTTCTGTGAGTGATCCAATTTTTTCTTTAAATACCTTTATTTGTTAAGAAGAAATCATTCTTAAATAATATTTCAAAGTTTGATTATTTACATGCATTTTTTGTGCTTTTAGGGTTCACTCTTGCGCATCTGCAACTCCAGTAAGTAATCCCTATTTTCAGTTATTGTCCTGCATTAGTTATGTAGATGACAAAATGAGTTGATGACATTAACTGCCTTTGGTTCCAAATATTCATGGGCACTCCCCTAATTCCTTCCAGTGTATTTCCAAATTAATAGTTGGAGGTTGTCAGCCTTTTGATTTGCATGCCATTTGCTTGGGGTTCCTGCTTACTCCTTTGACCTTGGTGCATTTCTGGCTGGGCTTAAAAAATCTACGAATATATAAATAAGTTTTAAAATTAATTCTTTTTTATTGGTGGTAGTTGAAAATTTGGAAGTTAGTGTGTGTTAACCTCTACCTTATTGTCAAATTGAGTAACTTTTACTTATGAAGGATTTTTTTTTTTTTTTTAACATGTTTGGATAAAATGTTGAAGTAAAATTTTTTTGACTTTTAAACTTAACCTAACATGCTGTTAGTAATGCCATCCGATGTTTGATAAAAAATCAGCTGCACCATTCTTTTCACGTATGTGAAATCTGAATATCAAGTGTAAGAACGCTACTTATCTGATCAAGGTACTATTGCCTGCGATCGTTTCCTCAGTGATGCAGTACAGATGATATCTGCAGTGGTCCAATTCTGCTCTGGTGTTGTGAATACTTCTGTTAAAATCTCCTTGGGCCATCCTAGAGGGCTTGTAATTCATCCAACTAATTGGTGTTATAACCACAGAAATAACAGTAAGGCAAATATGATTTTGTGATCTCGCAAGATTCCTCCCTCTGAGCACTTCCTGTGAATCCATCTGAATTTAATTTCGTGAAGGCAAATAAAGGTTTTATCCAGGCAACAACAATTGGCAATCTCTTCTTCGTATATTCTACCGATGAACTCCAAATCCCTTAGCCGCCTCCAGATTCCAGCTTTTAAAATTAAAGATTTAGCTCTGAGGTGTACCATGTTTTTCAGTAGCAATGGCTTTCAATTTACTGTCACGGTATTTAGTGTCCTTCATTTCCGCCCAAACAAACCAATGTATGAGCAAAAGAATGATGGTACGAATGCATGCAGGAGGAACAGTTACCTGAGAAATGTCAGGCTTATAAGTATACTCTTATTGAACCTGGGGCGCTGGGAGATTTGAGTTTGAGCAGCTTTACAGAAATGCACTTCAAAGCCATCTGGACATTTCTCCTACATTGCAATTTCTCGTCAGTCAAGATTCATCCATGTCATGGTTCACAGCAAAAGAGAAAAATCTTTTTGACAGATACTTTTGTCCAAACAAACTTACAGGAATCTTTATGAAAACGTTTACCTGATCTTATTCCAACCATCCATTACAGAACTTCTGTCATGGGAATTATCATCCTGAATAGAAGACTCTTTGTTGTGGTAATTGGGATCTGTGTAATCTTCTTGACAAAATTTGGTCGGAAGAATTGTTCCAGCTTGTTAGCATCTCTAGACCCCTCGTTGAAGTAATATCATACCTTTGTGATGTTCCTATCTCCTTTTCCAGAGTTTATTTAGTTCTCTTCTAATTTCCAAGCAATATTTATCCTGCAGTCATATGTCTTCAGGCATTTTCAGATTGTAGACCTGTTGTTTCTAACCTCTGCTTGAAATCGCCGCCCACTTTGTATAGCTATCATTTAAGATCCAGGCCCAAAGAGACTTTTGTGCTGTAAACCTCCATCATAGTTTCATACAGAACATCTTTTAGATCCCTAATCTTCTTACTTCAAGCCCTCTATCTGCCCATGGATAACACAGCTTCTGCCAAGATACCCAGTGCAGTTGACTATGGTTGTTCATGTCTCCCCAAATGAAGTTATAAAAAATATTTTTAATGTACAGTAGACAATTTGGAGGCTTCAGAAATTACAATAGGAAGATTGGAATGGAAGAAACAACTTTTTGAGCAGGATAAATCTCACTCCTGTTGGAAGGAATTTATGCTCCTACCTGAAAATTTTCCTCTGATGTAATTCAGAAAATTGTTAAAAGGGGAAAGGTTTTGATACCTTATATACAGGGCACGTGATTGGAAATTTTTTATGATGAAATCCAGTAGCATCTGTTTGGGGCTTTAAGCCTGTTCGATTGATTCAATTTTGATGAATCTAGAAAAGGGGGTTGAGAGTTGGAACAAACGTAAAACGAGTATTCTTGGGAATGCCTTGGGGCCTCTTGATTGGTGCTGGGCTAAACTATAGTGCAAAGTTGTGTCAATTTGGTTAACAAGATCCAAAAAGTTTATTGATTCCAGATGGTGCATTGGCCCATAAAAATATTCATGGCCTGGCACATCTCACAATTCCAGATCACTATTAGGCGTCCTATGTGGGCCAATGATATTCTGTTAGTATGAAAAAAAAAGAAAAAAAAAAGAGAGAGTCCAACCCCTCCCAAGTGCCCCAGCATCCAAATTTTTGGTTACTGAACATTGGCCGGATATGTTTTGGCCATTAGTTATGTATGGTATGTGTGAGCTGTAGGGGGCGCATGGTCTGACATGAAACAGCCCAGGCAATGCTGGATCCATATGGAAGGAGCTGGGCTGGCACTTCACTCTTTCATTGGCTATCTGATTGATTCTCTCCCAGGATGCTTTGGCTGCCGCGATAGAACCAATTTTATCCGACCTGGAGATATAGCTCCAAGCCCAGCTTTCGAAGCACGTGCCGCTGAACAGAAAAAATTATAATACTCCCCAAATATGGAGTATAGTTCTTGTGCCACTATTTAATTGACATTTATATCACTTATCAGGGAGTATGATCCCTCCATACCAGAGTGCTAGAAATTTTATCAACATGGAAAAATTTCACAAAATATTTTCGTACTCCATGAAGTTCATTAGTATGTTCAAATCTGAGCTCTGTTCTATGTGAAGATAATTATCTCATCTGCAAATGCAAGAACAGGTTCGCTGATATCTGTGTTTACTCGTCATTTAATTCAATGGCATTTCCCCTATTGTATTTTCTTTTTCTCTACTAAGGTTAATTGAAACTAGAGATTTATATGTTTTGTTCCTTGATCTTGTTATAAAACTTTTAATTACTATAGTTGCTGGTTTTATGCATTTATATAGAATGTCACCCCACTGCTATATTATTGCACTAAACCTTACTGTCATGTATAGAATAAAAGGCATTCTAGTATTTGTGATAAATTGGGAGAGAGAATGTGTAGTCTTTCTCTTGGCATTTATATTAGCAATCATCCATTCATTGCCCCATTAAAAGCGATTTTTGATGTCTCCGGAAATCTTCCCTTTGTTGGAGTGTAATTGCACTGGAAGCAGGAAAATAATTGTTTGTCTTGTGAATATAATCAGTAACTGGGAAGGCTATGAAAGCTGATGTAAACCCCCCACCCCCACACCAAAAAAAAAATAAAATTGTACGGGCTTCATGGTGGTTGTTGATGTGGGAACGTCATGTAGGGGTTATTTTGCTACTGTTTCACGCATTGTTGGCTTGATTTATACTGGATTATGTATTATTATTAGTCATTCATCACTGATATAGTAATAGAGGTTCTCTTATATATCGAGACCCCTTTCCTTGAAGGAGTGCATGGTAGGACATTTTGTTTTATGTTTTCCATTTTTGTTTAAATTGGATTCAAGTGTTCAATAAATGAACTCCAGAGGAAATTGAGTATTTGAGGCCGCCCCCTTGGTGGTGTTTGTTTACAGTGCAATATTTATAAGATAATGTTTCTTTTTGAAATTTGAGTGATTTGAGAACAAGTTGTACTAAAAGGAAAAATAAATAAATCTGCAGGATAAATCACAGGACATTAAAATAAACTACTTAAAAAAAATCTTCAGAATGACCAGTGACAATTAAAGGAAATGTCTTTTAGAAGGATTTATGGTTGCTTGTCCGCATTCTCACTTGTAACATTTTTGGTCTTGTTCAGGAAAACCTTCTCTATTCTTGTTATCTACACGTTTTTTATGGTTCGGTTAGGTTATAACTACTTGTATTAGATTATTTTACGAGGATGATGCCAAGTTAGTACTGTATATTTCTCCTAGTGAAGAATGTAAATAGTTTCTTTTCTAGTAGTAAGGTCCAAAGTTCATAATGTTGAATGTTGAACGGCACAGAAAGAGAAAGGGCTAAATGAGGTTATATTTCACATTCACGTAATGGCTACTCATTTTAATATAGTATAACAAGAGTTATTGAGATTCTTCCAAACGAATCTTGCTATGCTTCTTCGTCGAACAAGTTTAAAATGGTCGTTCTCTTCACGTTTTTTCTGTTTTGGTACCAAATTTTGTCATGCGTGCATGGGGGCTTGGATGCAATCTGATCGGTTCTGTGATTTGAGAAGTCATGTTCTTTAGCTAGTTGTACGAGCCATCCGATTAAGTACTGACTTTGTGAAGCTCATTTACTACGTGTGGGCTTTACAAAATTGTCTTCAATAAAAATCTAGAACACAAGACTCATAAAATGGCAGGAGTAGAGAAAATTAAGTCTAAACGTAAGGGAATTTTGGCAGGACTTTGTTGCCCGTGAGAAAGAGACAGAACGTCTCTCTGTCGTTATCAGGGATGTTGAAAAAAGTTGGTAAAGTGTCGTCTCGTGGAAGTTTACGAAGGATTATGTTTTTAGACAAGTATCCTCTCCAACAGATTAGTCCTATTTTCTTGTTGCTGTTTATCATCAAGTTGGTGGCTTTTGTGAAAATCACGTTAACGCGTTGTTTTGGAGCAGCAGTTGTTATAATTATATAATTAAAGAGCTTTTCTAAGCGTACAGGGTGGGGTTCACAGGGTTTTTATAGGGCAACAGTTGGCGTTTTTTCATTCACCGGTGACAAAAAAAAGGGAGAAAAGGACACCATACAGGTGCTGCCGGCATAGCAGCTGTATGGTGCCTGTAAGTAATTCCCCTGTATAATTAAAATAAGAACATGTACGAATGGTTAGGTATGGAAATTGAGGTTAATGTGAATGTATTTAAGAAGTGTTTTGCAGCTAAAATGTTTGCTTCTACATGAGAATTTGCTTACATTGCATCGGAAGTAGTACTTTTCCTCTTCTTACATCTCTTCATATGTTGTACATTTTCGCTATTGAAATGTCATGTCGACGTTCCCTTTCCACATTGTACGTCTTGAATCATTTGATAGCTAATAGATTTATAGTGGCAAATACATTAATTGTAAGTTTTTCAATATCGATCCAAAGAACATGATGCAATTTTGTACAATCAAGAATAAAGACATAAATTTCAGTCTTTTTCTTGAAAGACCTCTTGGACTAATTCGGAGATTGCTTCTAATACTCGAATTACTGTTGGAAGAAACTTGTGACTCGCCCAAACTCAACAATTTAACATATTTTAAATTTAATTAATTGATGAAATAAATTATTTAATAAAATATTAAACTGAACATGATACAGTAAAATATAATGTGATCACTTATAAACTAGTAATTTCACATTTGTGGTAGAGCCGTGACATGATGATATGGTAAGGTTCTAAATAATAATATTATATTTTGGCGTGAAAACAAAAAAAAATGTTTTCTATTTCCACGCGGGATATAGAAAGTCCGGGACTTGTTCAATTGGACCTTAATTTCCTGGATTGAGGTTGGCCGACGTAGCATGTCAAAAAAGAAAATTGAGTTTTCAATCCTTAAACTTATTGACCTTATTCAATTTTGTCCTTCCAACTTATTCTTGTTTTGGAGGTGCGAGGGTGTTTCCTTTTCTTTTTCGTTTGTATTTTCATGGTTTCCTATTTCTTTTAACTTAACATTTAAGTAACTAGTTGGAGTTTTTTTTTAATTACTTTTTATTTATAAAGGGCATTTTATGCATAATAAATAATATCTTTTAATTTAAATAGTGAAGTTTTTAATTCACTTTAATGATAATCTCTATTTTAACTATTCATTTTGCTTTTTCAAGTAACATTTATTGACCTCCCCTAATATTTTATTTAATATGTTTTTTTAAATGCCAATGGTCAATTAATTCAAATATTATTTGAATAATTTATGAAGTTGAGTATTGAAATTTATAGTTTATTAAACGCATTTATTATAAAGTAAGAATAAAATGTGCGTTTTTTGAAGAATTAACCTCACTTTCTATTTTAAAAAAGTAACTTATTTTTAAGCATTGATTCCCTAAAATAAATAACATAGTATATTTGAATTCTTTTTGTAGATGTCCTAACATGAGAGAATCTTTGGTAGGATTGTCTTTTATGCACTCGTCGTAAAATCGAGCATTTAAATTATGACACCTTGGACCTAACCTACTCAAATTACAGCACCTCGAAATTCGAGTGAATTCTACCATCCACTTATTTCTCTCTAACACCTGATTTCAGTAATTTAGTTACAATAAG
Organism: Fraxinus ornus; assembly: GCA_903798235.1. Classification (NCBI taxonomy): domain Eukaryota; kingdom Viridiplantae; phylum Streptophyta; class Magnoliopsida; order Lamiales; family Oleaceae; genus Fraxinus; species Fraxinus ornus. The sequence goes on from CAIGRF010148958.1 coordinate 16,370, forward strand.
GTGAATGCATCAAGGACCAATTGTGCAATTTTCGTATCACCAAATCTCATGCCTATTTTGTAGTTAAAACTTCGTTAAGAAGAAAAATCCCCACACGCTTATTTCAACACAAACTCTGCATTAACACACGCATATATATGGAAAATATATTCAGACAGGTCCTTTACCTTCGTCATCAACATCAACAAAGGTGCAAACGAGCAAGGCTCGTTTGTACTCTTCTACCCATCTTTCTACACACAGATCTATACACAAAGAACACTTTCTTTGAAGAAACAAACTTGATAACTAAGACATGGGAAGGAAATTAGATGCTTTACTTGGAAAGGGCTTCAAAACATCAAAATTCAAAGCCACTTTGAACCTTGCCTTATCCCGCCTTTCCGTGCTCAAGAACCAGCGCCAAGCTCGCTGCTCGGTAGCCCGCTCAGATGTAGTGGAGTTCCTTAATCTTGGCTACCATGATAGAGCTCTTCTAAGGGTAATTTTCTAACTTTCAAAGACTTTATTTGTATGTAGTTGAACTTGGATAGAAGATAGATTAATTTTGATTAAAAGGCTTCACTATTATGCTATAATATGTTGATTTTTTCACAGATGAATTGTTATTTCTGTTTTGATTAATGGTTTGTAGGTTGAGCAAGTGATAAAGGAGCAAAATATGTTGGATGTTTTTACAATTATGGAGGGCTATTGCAATCTGTTGATAGAGAGAATTAACCTCATAGAGCAAGAAAAGTTGGTTTCTTATTGCATGTTTGAGTACTTCAATTTCTTTTTAATATTTTGAGTTTTTTCTAATAAATTTTTTTTTTTTTTTGGTTTCTGTGTTTTAGAGTATGTCCTGATGAATTGAAGGAAGCTGCATCAAGCTTGATTTATGCCACTACAAGATGTGGGGAATTCCCGGAACTTCATGAGCTTCGTGCGATTTTCATATCACGATATGGGAAAGAGTTTGCAGCTCGCGCCGTTGAATTGCGTAATAATTGTGGAGTTAATCTTCAGGTAGGCAACAATATCATATATTTAAGAGAAAGATTAATAAGATGTTAATTTTCTAATATTTATGTTCTTATGTGCAGATTATACAAAAGATGTCAACTAGAATGCCAAGCTTGGAGAACAAAATGAAGGTTGTTAAGGAGATTGCTTCAGAGTATAACATTGTTCTTCAAATTGAGGAGACTCAATCAGCCACTAGAGTGGTATGCAATTTATATTAGGGAAATGTCGTTTCGTTTTTCAATCATTTTTGAACAATAATGATACATATTTGTTTCTAATTTCAGGAAATTCTGGATTCAGAGCAGAAAAGCCCGTCAGGAGTTTCAAATCCAGGAGAAAATAGGGTCCTACAGCCTCAAGATATAGAAAGGGTCCAAGATTTCTCAGATTCAGTAAAAATGAAGAAGAAATACAAGGATGTGGCTCATGCAGCCCAAGCAGCTTTTGAGTCAGCAGCTTATGCTGCAGAAGCTGCAAGAGCAGCAGTTGAACTGTCTCGGTCTGAATCAACAGATCCCGATGACCCGAGTAGTCCAAACCTCCAACCAAGGAAAGTATCAGCTAAGATTGAATTTGCAAAATCTAAACTTAAAACCGATGAGGATACTCAAGTTGAACTGAAATATGAGAAAATCCATTCAGTTCAGAACTATGATTTGGAAAATCAAGATGGAAGCTTACGTATGGAGCAGTTTAAGCAGAGGGAGAACGGAACACAGTACAGCAGATCACCATCTGATTCTAGTTTGGATTCGATAGATGACAATGTGAAGGAAACTAACATGTCGTCTGATGAAAAGATGCAGACACAGACATTGGAGAGGGAGATAGTTTTTGATGAAAGTGAAGATGAAAATGAACATGAAAGCTTATCAAAGGCTTATAACTTCGATTCCATCATTCAAGACAAGATACCAGAAGGAAGCAGCAGAGATCCTCAATATTCTCAAACTCGACTGGAAATGGAGTTGAGGCCTGAAGATTCTCGGGTAAACTTGGCTGATGAAATAAGGGGGCAGGGTGTAGAACATTTGACTATTAAAAAGAGTCCGATTTCTGTAAGGACCAGACGCACATATGGCTGGTGACAGCAGATTGTACTACAAACATATTTTTTGAGCTTTGCTGTATTATTATAGGCTATGCCTGCCAATTGTTTCTGTTATTTGATCATAGAGTTTCCCATATTCTACGTTGTTT
>CAIGRF010149022.1:12372-23794 GCA_903798235.1 Fraxinus ornus
TTTTATTGACTTAGGAATATAATTGTAAATTTATTGTGGTGTATTTATTAAAAATATGTTTTAATTGTGGTGGGATTATAATGTGGTGTAGTAATTAAAATTTGTAGTGGTAATATAATTACCCTTTTTTTTTAATGTTGTTTAGTATTATTTAGAAAAGAATAAAAAGAAACAAAGGGGAATCTTGTCCCTACTCAGCTACATTTTAAAGGCATGCCATCCAATATAACTTCCTTTCACAGATGAAGATAATCATGGCAAAGAGTAATCAGGACATGTCCTCTAAGAGGCATTTCCACTGGACAACAAAGGTCACCAGTGAAGATGATACATCTCCAACCTTGTACTCTTCAAACCATGGCGATCAAGAGAAAGAAGAGAACCCCCCACAAGTTCAAGCCGTCAAGTTTCCTGTCCCCGACGAGAAGAAGGAAAATGACGCCGCCACACGCAATCAAGAGACGCCCCTACAAGTTCCAATTTTCAAGTCTTCCATCCTGGATGAGAAAAGGGAAACTGTTCAAGTTCCAATCTTTAAGTCTTCCATCCGGGACGAGAAAAAGGAAAACGACACTGTAACACGCGAACCAGCAGGTCCTCCAGGGCTGGTGGCAACAAGGAAGAAACTGCAAAACATTGCAGTCTCCAGGCTGAGGTTCGTCCTGACAGCGTTCGGAAAAACCCCAGCCCGTGCTGACGGCCAACAAGCACTTGGATCCCGAGTAGTGGGCACCCTATTCGGGCACAGACGGGGACATGTCCATTTTGCATTCCAGAAGAATCCCAGTTCAGAACCAGCTTTCTTGATTGAACTGGCCACTCCAATCTCAGGCCTGGTCCGGGAAATGGCATCCGGCCTAGTTCGTATAGCCCTGGAATGCGACAGGGAGCCAGAGAAGAAACCAATGAGGCTCCTGGAAGAACCCCTGTGGAAGACATACTGCAATGGGAAGAAATATGGATTTGCAACAAGGAGAGAATGTGGGGAAAAAGACTGGAAAATATTGAAAGCTGTGGAGCCAATTTCAATGGGGGCAGGAGTTTTGCCTGCAGAAAATAATGGAGAATTTGGTGCAGAATCTGATGGTGAAATCATGTATATGAGGGCTAAATTTGAAAGAGTTTTTGGGTCTAGAGATTCAGAGGCATTTTATATGATGAATCCTGATAATAATGGGGCTCCTGAGCTTAGTGTTTACTTGCTTAGAGTCTAAAGAAGCAGATCTGATATTACAAGTATGTTTAATTACCTCTCTTTTTTGGGTTTTTGCTTTTCTGTTATAGAATATGGAAATTGGGGGCTAATTTGGATTGTAAATGTGCTATATTAACTTATAACTAAATTAAAAGTGGCCTTTTAATGTGTTTGGATTCAGTGAGATTAATTTTCCTCAGGAAATCATGTAGCATGATTGAAAATGTTCACGATAACATATATTTTAGCAATAAATCAAGCGAAGTGATGAAAGAAGTGATGAAAGTTCATACAGTCAATCTTAAATTCTTTCAGAACAAAGACTTTGTTGTTCGTTGTTATAGGATATATTTGAAGTGAACTCTTCATTTGATTGTGCTGAGAAAACCAACTCAAGTCTTGTCTTTTCGAGAAATTGGCACACACAAGTTTTAAAACTATCGTTAGAGACAATTTGGGTTTTCAGTTGTTTTTTCTTTATTGTGATATTTTGTTTCTCGAATAAACATTAATTTTTGCGGCATTTGATGTTTCCACTACCGAATTTAGTCAAAAAGGATGTTGATTAGCATGACGAACGTACTTTTAAATTGTTACATCTTAATTGTTGATACAGAGGCGGCGATAGGGGCAGCCTCCATTTATGTTTTTAATATGTTTTTTATTTTTTTTTATATCCCTGTGTTGTTGCTGCGCCCTTGGGTGGTTGTTCTTTGGTTGATAGCATAATGGATTTATCCCAGGATGCCAAGAGTGAAGACTCTTGTGATAGTAAAGGGAAAAAATGAAATATCGAATTTTGAATCTGTTACGCCTATCATGAAGAGGGGCTCCAAATCATCGTCAACGTGACAACCAGCTAATCAAATCAAAAAGGTCTGCACTCCATGTCATGCCACAACACCGAGGTGTTGAAGTGTCGAGGTGAAGTGGAATCGATTGAGGTATCGAAGTGATATGCGTCAAAGTGATATAAGTTGAAGTGGTATGGGGGAAACAACACATGCTCTTGAAATAGTCATGTCACATCATCTCTATTAATCAAAAGATCTTTTATACAAAAATCTATCTAAAATAAAATCTTTATATGATTTGTTGATTTGAGGTTTTGTGCGGAAGACACCAAAGAGTCAAGTCATGAATCTACTTGTTAGAGGGAAATTGATTTTCGCCTACACATAAGGAGTGATTATTTGATACCTAGGAGGAGACATTTCGGCCAACACATGAGGCAACATGCCCCTTCATATAACGGTCCAAAATCCATCTCTTCCCCTAAATATATTCACATTTAGTGTCATTTTAAAGGTAATGCAACTCTAACCAATATAGATATATTTGCACTCTCCATATCACTATTATATCGATTTTTCGACGGTTCCTACTTTCGGAACGTCCCCCCATTTTTCATATCATCGACTGACTCAATTGTTAGAGTGCTCATGGTCGCTTTCACTATTACCGAAACTAGTCACGAGTGACTAACAGTTTATTTCATTGCGCATGGTGGAACATATGTGGAGTTACTAGATGTTGGCAACGTGAGTGATACATTTTTTGGGGTCAACAGAGTCTACGCGAAATTCGAGATTAATCCCAAAAAGAACAACGTTACTTTCATTTTGTAATTAGTTCGAGTAATACTATAAAGACTATTTTACTTATTCGTTTTCAGTAGTAGTTCGAGTTAAATTGAGGAACGTGAGTAGGAGAAGTATTGCACTCAACTCTTAAACTTAATACAATATGGTCATGAGTCTGTTAATAGAAGATAAACATAATTCAACAAAGCAAAAAAGAAACACGTAAATCTAGCTTATTACACTTAACATAGCACTCTCGAGACTAAGACATTGACCTTAGTAAAATTCAAAACCCGACATGAAAGCAGGGACGGACCCAGGATATTTGTCCAGTGCGGGCGGTATCAGTAAAAAAGAAAAAAATAATTATAACACAAGCATTATACTAAAATGAAATACCTTACAATTGTTTACGAGTTTTCATACTTTGATATCTTTGTACAATCGCCTCATTATCAATCTTTAAGAATATGTCTTTCTCCACATAAACAATAAGGTGATCATTTATCCACTCATCTCCAATTCGATTGCACAATCTATTCTTCACAATGTTCATGGCAGAAAATACCCTCTCTACCGTAGCAGTAGCAACAGGAAGAATTAGTGCCAAAGTCAAAAGCTTGTAAACCATTGGATATGATCTGCTCTTATTTGTCAAAACTAACTGTTGTGCAAGAGCACTGAGACAATTTAATTCTTCAAACTCTTTGTTAGAGAGCACATCAAAAATGTAATTATCAAGTTGATCGTCAAGTGTGAAGAGATCTACTTCTGAAAAATCTTGTGGATAAAACTTAGCAAGTTGAATCAACTTTCTTTTATCAAAAGCAGAGAATGAATTTTGTGGACATAGACAAGCTACACAAAGGAGCAAATCAGTATTTACCTCTGAGAAACGATCATTCAATTCTTGAAGTTGCGTATCTATGACAGAATAGAATAAATCTACCCGAAAGTGATGCAAGTTCGTCATTTGTGGAGGATTACGATGAGGGCGACCACCATGTGCAGAACGCATAAACATAGCATCCATGTTTGGGACATTGATATAATGATGCTCACAAAAAGAAGAAACGCCTTGTAAGAAAGAATCCCACCCATCATCTCTCATAAGTTGGAGCCTCTTTTTGCAAATTTTCACCATGTCCATTGCATTGACAATGTCTTGATCTTTCCTTTGTAATGCCTTTGACAAATCATTTGAAATCCCCAAGATACTTCTCATTAAATGTAGATTAAATGCAAAATCAAACGATTGTATTGACTCCAATAAATTAAATGCATCATTTCTTTGATCACAAGTACTTGATCCATCTTCTTCAATTATTCCAAGTACATCAATAACAGCCGTAAACATGCTAATCAAGCTAACCAAAGAATTATAATGTGATCCCCAACGAGTATCACCTGAACGCTGAAGAGTGGTTTCTTGATTAAGGCCACGTCCACTTAAAATATCACCATTCTCCAATGCCTCAACAATAAAATCTGATTGTTTATCTCGAAGAAGATCACAACGTTTAGCAGATGCTCCAACATTGTTTATCACGTTTGCAACCACACAAAAGAAATTAGTAATCGGTCTATTCTTCTTTGCCACAGCTACAAGAGCTAGTTGAAGTTGATGCGCAAAACAATGAATGTAAAAAGCACAAGGGTTCTCATTTAAAATGAGTGCTTTGAGACCATTGAACTGACCTTGCATATTACTTGCCCCATCATAACCTTGTCCCCGCAAATTAGAAATGCTTAAGTTATATCTAGAAAATAGCTTATCAATAGCAGCCTTGAGTGAGACAGCTGTGGTAGTGGATACATGTTCAAGACCTATGAAACGTTCATTTACAAGCCCATTTTTCACATAACGTAACACAACTGACATTTGCTCCTTCATTGAAACATCACGAGATTCATCAACTAAGATAGCGAATAATGAATCACCAATATCTTTGATAATAACATTTATCGTTTCAATAGCACAAGCACTTACTATATCCTTTTGTACCTTAGGAGATGTTAATTTGCAATTTTGGGGTGCATTTTCAAATGTCACAGCCTTAACCTCATGATTATGATCAGACAGAAATTCTAATTGAACTAGAAAGTTACCTGGATTCAAAGAATTCTTAGATTCATCATGGCCCCGAAATGAATGCCCTTGCCTCAACAAAACTCGAACACAATCAATTGATGCAATAAGACGGACACGATATTCATTTCTCATTTGTTCTGACTGCTTGAAGAAAACCGTTTGAATGTGTTGTTCTTGATTCATCAAAGCTTCACACTTAATGCGAGCTTGATTATGTGAACTATTATGCTTTCCAACATGAGTACCAAGCCTCTTTTTATCTTTCCAATACGTGAATCCTTCACCAACAAATGAGTCGCCTCCACCTTGTTTCCCACTACTTGTTTTAAAAAGATAACAGTACAAGCAAAAAGCTGCCTCTTTTGCCACGCTATACTCCAACCAACCTTCAAACTCGTTAAACCAAGAAGGATTGAATCGTCTAGATTCTTTTTCTCCAAATTGTCTTTTCTTAAATTCATGGTTAAAAGGCTGACAAGGACCATTTTGCATATATGCTCTCCGAACTTGATCTCTAATGTTAGAATTGTAATTCAAGATTGGAGTCCTTAATCCAGGATCGGTGGAAAGTTGTGTAACATCAAAATCGTCTCCATTTGACGTCTCTTCATTAACATTTTCCGCAACCTCAAGATCTTTTCTTTTATAAAATCTTTCCATAACTGACTGTAATAAATAGGAATTGGAATGTAAATAAACAAAATAAAAGAAAATTCAATAGAAAATAAATAGTCAGTGGCTCAGTTAGTCGACATGGACCACGTGGTTACCACTTACCATTTACCAATAGAAAATTCAATAACATCCAAACTCAAAAATTTACCTGTAGTCCTGTGTACAGCTTTTCTTATTCCTATAAATCTTATTTCCTCAAAATTTCATAAATCTTAATAAATAGCATAATTAGCATTAGCATAGCACTATAGCAGCCAAACTCTATAGACCACTCACTAGTCACTACAGACGGAAAATAATATGCTACAACTGAATACATTTTACTCAAGTTTACCTGCAAGAATAAAAGAGAAATAAGGCTAGAAAAGACAAGAAACACATTTCTAAAGCCTTAAGAGTGGGCAATCTCCATCTGTCAAGTCCCAACGAGACTGTTTTCTCGAGTTTACATTTTAAGCAAAGTAAGTCTACAGTCTACAGCAGAGTAGCCAGTCGAAGAATCGGAGTCTGGAGTCTGGAGTCTGGAGATGATTAGAAATTTAGATTAATACAGAATACCCATAACCAGAGGCCATAGCGGACCATAGCAGACAAAAATTTCCCCATTTTATTTGCATACCATTCCAACTTTCAATTACTAGCAGAAATTTTGAATATTGAAAATTTGAAATTGAATACCAATAGCAATCAATAAGCAATAGAAAACTTACTCACCTACGGACTTGCCGACTTGGAAGCCGTCCGGGGCGTCGCGTGCGAGTCCAAAGTCTGCGACGTGCGTTGCGGGGATGTCAGATGCAGCAGCTGGCAGGTTCTCAATTCGTGGTTTCTATCATGGGGTGAAACTGAAAGGGCTTCTATCATGGTGGAATGGGCCAAATAATTGGCCCAACTTTTTTTTTTTAGTAACGAGCTACTGTAAAAAACCAGGGGCAGCCCAAAGCCCAATGCAGGTTACCTAAACTTGTGACTTAGTACAAAAATGCAATACGAGGCATGTCACGTCTAGAAAGAAGAAACTACAACTTGTCTGCTAGAATCATAAAACTATATACCAATATTCACTCTAAATATGAAAATTCCTTAACATAAACTAAAGCACTTAAAAATCTTTGAGTGGTCAACAAATACTTTAATCCCTTTAAAATTTTGTTTACAAGGTGATTCCTTATCTACTATAGCAGTCAAAACATACACACAGACAAGCAATATAGAACAAATTATTGATCCCTTGCCATTTTGCTGCTTTATGTTTAAAAAATAAAAATTAATAAATTAGTGCATTTAAAGTAAGCACAGCAACTTCTTTTCCATCCACACCAATTTAAATTTGGGAAAATTGCAGCAACAATCTTTATTTTTGTAAACTTTACCCCAACTTTTTAATTGTGTTAACAAAAGTCTCTAACATTTCATAAATATATACATGGAGTCCAAATTAAGGAAAACCATCTATAAAATCATCAGTTGGCCCCACCCCAATTTCACTTCTTCCCCCAAACCAACAATAATCCAAAATCGTCGTCATCGTCAGACTACCACCTTCTTCCTCCATCATCCCATCATCAAACCCTGGTTGAATTTTAAACCCTCTCCCAACCATCCATCGAAGTCCTGGAACTAGTAACTCCCTCCCACACAGCACGTTCTTCCACATAAAAAGACAGAAAATCAGAATAGTGAAAATACTTGCCCTTAAGAATTTTCGTAGCGAGAGAATTCGGCTTCGTCATGTTCCAAATCTGTTTTGCTACAAATGCCTGATTAAACATTTCGAAGTCCCGAAAACCCAACCCATCTCTATCTTTTGATTTGATGATGTTCCAACATGAATATGCTTGCCTAGAGTGGGCGAGACTATCGACAGTAGGGCGCGGCCATGGGTATGACCGTAGGTGGTGATTTAAGGGGCTAGGCTGTGCGACTCCGTTGGCTTTACAAGTTGGTTTTGATCTTTTTGTATTGCTGTTTGCCCAATTAATTGTGTGGGATGTGTTTATGGATTGAGACTGTTGGTTAGGGGAAGAAATTCCGACGAATTGTGTGGGCATGGTGACCGGTGGTTTTTCTGGTTTGGGTGGAGTGATGAGTGGAAAATGAGGATTTTTATTTTCTTTTTAGAGTTTTATTTAATTTTTAACTTATTTTAGAAATAATATGTAAAATTACCATTTTATCCCTTTCAATTAGATCAAAATTGACCAAACCCCACTTTTCTTGGAAACTAATGATCAAATAGACGTTTTTTGTTAATTTAAGACTCCCTGTACATATTTATAAAAGATTAGGGATTTCGTTGGCACAAATTTAATGTTATGATAAAAGTTGCAAAATTGAAAAGGTTTGAGACAACAACTACAATTTCCCTTTGAGTTTTGTTTTCAATAACATGGAAAGACATATGGATGGCAATGAGACGGGTCGCCTATTCCCATCCCGCCCTGTCAAGAATTGTTGTTACTTTGTCTCATTTTCATACCCGATTAAAATGAGACGGGGCAGGACAAGTCCTCGGCCCCATTCATCTTTTCTTTTTCTTTTTTTTTTGTTTTATTATGTCTTTAGTTAGTAAATATTATTATTTTTTTACTAATTTGTTAAAAACAACTTATGTTCTCTTTAAAAATAATTATAAATTTATTATTTTAGTTCGATAAAAAATTTAAATTTGAAATTAACTTTAAACGGGGCGGGGACTATACTTCTCATACATGTCTCGTACTCACTTCGGGGTAATGACTCTCGCCTCATCCCCGCTCTGTTTATCCAGTTAGGTAGGTAATACCCGCTCTATTCTGGGCGGAGCCCCACGGATATCGAGTTGAACGAATTTTTTTATCATCCCCATAAAGACATTGCAATCAAACATGTATTATAATTCACATATTAAAATAAGACAAAATATATGTTAATTGTTATTCCTTTGTAATTCTTTTTTCTAATTGAGCTTGAGATCGACCATATTGAAAAAAAAAATCATATATTCATAAAAATAAGAAAAAAATACAAGAGAAAACTACCTTGCACCTAGAAGTGTAAATAATGTTGGACCGCCAACTTCAAGTGATTTAGAACCCGTTTGGTAACGATTAAAATCTAATTAAAATTGAAAATATAGTCGTTATCAGGTCCCATTCGTCTAATGAAAGTCAACAATAATGACTAATTTTTCAATTTTAATCTCTATCAAATGGGCTCTTAGTGCAGGCTGTCTATGGTCATGACACCCTTCAAGAATCACTTGTATTGGGATAGATTGGATATCGAGCTCAAAATTTATTGAAGAATAAAATAAATACAAATTAAAAATTGTCGTCATGAGTTATACTTTAATCTTGATTGTTGAGCCTACTACAATTTGCTTCTCCAAACGAGTCAACTTACTACACAGCATAGACTTAGGTCACACTATAAACAAGTGCTACAACGCTTACCATATTTATAAGCAATGCTATTTAACTCCATTGAGGTTACAACTTAGTATAGATAATGTTAATATGACATTAAATTATAAGTAAAATTAAATAAATTATTTAACTCCACCTTTCATTTAGTCTATAATCTAGCACTACCTAAATCGGAGTTGTAATCCCAATATGACTAGCACAACTCTTCGTGCCTAAATAATTAGAAGTCATTTTGTGTGTCAAGTAAACTTTGAAAAAATTGATTATCAAAAAAACAGATCTTGGAAAGAAGCAAAATTCTAGCTTCTAATGTCTTATTTTACAGTTCATTTGATATGATTTTCACTTTTGTTTTTTACTTTATGTAAAACAGCTTTTGGAGGAAGGTGCTTTTATTTTTATTTAGAAAATAATTTTTAAAATAGCTTTCTTTTCTAAAAGTGCTTTTAGAGGAAGCCACGTTAGACCAACTTTAAAATCTTTTCTAATTAGAATAAACACTTTAATAAATTTAGCTAAACAGGTTCAAAAGCATATTTTGAATCTCAAAAACTCCTTTTTTATTTTTCAAAAGTCATGCAAATTTGCCAAATGGGCCTTTAGTTTCTCCAATTATTTATAATTAAGATATCAATTTTAAACATAATTAATTAAATTAATTCATTTTCTGCCTAGAGTTTATTGATATTCCAAAAGTAATGCGTTCTTCCATATTTAAATTTATTTGAATATTTTTTTAGCATATGGACTATGCTTTTATTTTGTAAATTTATAAAATTTGAGATTTAATGGATATTTTTATTTTAGATTTACTATAGTGAATATATTGTTTTAATTTTTTTTATATAATATTACATATTGGTTATAAAATTAAAAATAAATTTTACATCGCTATCAATAATAATTAAAATTGTTAGAATTTGGGTGTAACCCGAATTCCATGTTGAAATAATTAAAAAATTCTAATTGAACTGCACGTCGACAAGAATTCAGTTTGAAATGCTATTAGAATCTCATGTCAAATTAAAGTTATATTTTGGAAGCCCATTGGAAGTTCTAATTTATTTTAGACTCGATTTTTTGGTATCCTAATTCATCAATAACTCTACTAGGAGGGTTAAGACATCCCCTAAATGTTCTCTATAAATATTAGGTTTTTTTTATACAATTTCAGAAGCGTGAGAAAGGTAATTACTAACTTTTAGGATTAATTGTATATTTCTCTATTATTATTGGTACAATGAAATTTCTTAATTCCTTTGCCATATTTTCTTTTCTTCTTTTATCTTTTGCTTGTAATCAAATTTTTCATTATTGTGTCATATAAGTTCAATATCTCAATCTGGTGAATGATTTTATATCAAATGGTATCGAGCGATACGTGATCCTTGAATTCCCAACAATTGATATCAGAGATTCTGATCATAATTTGCACAACAAGTGATATCAGAGCGATTTTGGTATCTTATTTGTTTCACAACAAATGGTATCAGAGCGCTATGTTCAGCAGTTTGGCAAGAGCACATGATTTGATTTGTTCGAGGTTTTTTTGTTCGTGATAGCTTTCATGAAGTAGACATTCCGCTTTTGGATCGGAGCACTAGATTTTTGCTATGACGGGTTAAGATGCGTACAGTACTCGCACGGCTGGATTTGGATAACGTGTTACTGAGAATTGACAAGAAGCTCACAACTTTGACCGCGGAGGAGATTACGGAATAATAAAAAGGCAGTTTCTCACATTCATCTACATCTATCGAATACCATTCTTCAGGACGTTTTAAAGGAGGGTTTATCAACTGTTTTATTGTTGAAGTTTGAGCAATTGTACATAATTAAAAGTCTGACAATCAAGTTGCATCTCAAGTAGCATTTATACTTTCATCGAATGGCAGAAATAGGATCATTGGAAGATCATCTGGCTCTATTTAAAGAGATCATCGCTGATTTGAAAATTTTGGAAGTAAAGTATGACGAAGAAGATTTGACATCGATCCTATTATGTTCATTGCCTGCTTCGTTTCTTCATTTAGAGATACTATCTTGTATAGTCTTGATATTCTCACCATAGAGGAGGTGCATAATGCTTTATTTTCAAAAGAGAAGATGAAGCATCTGATTTTAGAGGTCGGAGATGGAGAATGTCTTGTTGCTCATGGTGATTCTGAAAGGGACAAATCGAAGTCTATGTTCAGTAATCAAATTTGTAACTTCTAAAAGAAGAAGTTGAAGAATGATTGCTACAAATTACATAATAAATAAAGGTTGGCTGCAAGTCGATATAGGAAGCAATCATAGACTTTAGATGAAGCAGACCTCACTGAGAACATTGTAAGTGGGGGAGATCTCTTAGCTATTTCTGATATCGAGTCTAAACTATAGGAGGATTGGATTTTGGATTCAGCATGTATGTTTTACATATGTCCTAATAAAGATTTGTTTACGACATATGAAACCGTTTTCAAAGGTG
>CAIGRF010149027.1:0-19794 GCA_903798235.1 Fraxinus ornus
ACAATATATTTATTATCCAAATTCCAAAATATTTAATTGATTGAGGGAAAACAACAAAGAAAAAGAAGAATTGTAAACAAAATTTACTGAAAATCCACAAAATACCGAGAACATTCCCCAAAATTACAAATAGTCAAATACAATGTAAAGCATAATAATCTCCTAATGTTATACATACATGATATCCAAATCAGTGTGGTGTGCGGAGAAATTGAGAGGTTTTGCGCCGCTGTTTCGTCTTTTTTTCTCGTTCTTTCATCTTCTCAGTTCTCTGAACTTTGGAGTTTTTGAAGTTTGAAGGAACAGTGGGATACTGAGTCTGATCTGTGAGTTTATTTATATAAAAAAGAAAAAATTGGCCCCCTTAAAATATGGACCTACGGTGGAGGCGCACCTAGAAACACCTAAACGAGCATTAAGCGGTCAACATTGTCGTTAAACGCTTAATTCTCGTTTAGGCTCAGGGTACTTATGGCTCCTAAACGTGCTTTTTAAAACATTGATTTTTAGACTATTACTCTTTTAATAATTTCTTTTGAAATATATATATATATGAGACTCAGAGGGATTTTTATGTTTTTATGTTTTTTTAAAACGCACGTACGGAGACAAACCTCGCGAAGCTAATATCGGTTTCTCCGGCGGAAACTTCCGACACATATTTACTGCGACACCTTAAACCTCATCGGAAAACCCGATCCACTCCATTTACAGAAGATCCGAATTCAATTGATTGGATATTTCCGTATTCTATTGATGGCTCCTGTTTCAGCTCTTGCCAAGTACAAATTAGTGTTCTTAGGAGATCAATCGGTCGGAAAAACTAGTATTATCACAAGATTTATGTACGATAAATTCGATAACACTTATCAGGTAAAGATCAATTATTAATCATCAATATTTGATTTTGTTTTGTAGTATTAATTTGCTTAAAGAGTACAGATCTGATTGCTATTCTAATTTGTTCGCATTTTCTGAGATTTTAGATTTCTATCTTAATTAATAGTGAATTTGTTTAGGTTCCTAGTTTTCGACAACACTCAATTAACTGGTTAGTGATCTTACGGTTTTTTTTTTTTTGATTAATGATCTCATCCTAGTCGTCCGATGTCCCGATAACGCCTGATCTGTTACTTAACTTTTATGACCTTATTAGTGTAATCCAGGCTGGGACAGTGTTTTGCAACTTTTTTGTAAATAGAATTACTTAACTTTTACGATCTTATTAGAATTTTTATCTAGTCTTGATCAGTTTAGAGAAATTGATAGCCGGCTTTAGTTTGTTGATTTTTATGCAAAAACTAAACTAGCATCTGTTTAGTACTTAAATATAAAGATGGAATACAGGTAGGGGATGCGATGCTGAATTTTTTTTGCTAGGGTCTTTAATTAATATGTTAATTTAAGATTGGCATGCTCGCCTTAAAGCATGCAACTTGTTTGTTTGCTACTCCTAGTTTAATCTAAACCTTCTCATTGAAATCTATTTGTTTACTTCAACTGATTAATTCTAATTCAATCATATCTGAATCTGAATTCTAACATCAATCTTAGAGGTATTTAACTTATTGGTTAGGTACTTCTTAATTATTAGTTTTTTGATCCAGGCTTGCTCCATTCACCACCTTGTATTTATCCTCCATTTACCTACTATAAACTAAAATTGTGCCTGTTTGAGCATATTTTTTTTTGTATAAAATACATTTTGGAATAGTAGATTGATGGAGAATGTGTGTTTAAAAAATAAGGAGAAGTTTGGATTTGCGTATAATATTATTTTATTGAAGAATATGTTGTTGAAACGAAGAGAGAAAATTGTATTTTGGAAAAAATATAGGTCAAACAAGGGTTTAGTGTCTTTATGATACGATCGAACCTTATGGAACTTGTTTAGCCCTGTTTGGTAGGGATTAAAATCAGTTTTTAGTAAATTTTGATCAAAATTGATGAATGTGTGGTTGAAAAGTTGTGAGTCCATGAAATGTGCGGTTAAAATTAACTGTTGATATTGATCGGAGATTTTAATCCAAACCAATAAAGGGCTTAATATAAGCACGCTCTGAATTTCACACATACCTGGTTAAATTTAGTCCAATTGATTTATTTTTATTACATATAAGGAAAGAAATGAAATACTCTTATGATATGCATGGCATACTCTCGTGTTTTGAAAGTGGTCCTTTTCATGTTAAACAATGCCTGTCCTTCAATAGGAGACAAATTCTTATTATATGTTTTGATTTCCTTAATTGCTTTTCAGGCTACTATTGGTATTGATTTCCTTTCGAAGACCATGTACCTTGAAGATCGAACAGTAAGATTGCAGCTTTGGTAAGATATGTTTATTGATAAAATAATGTCATCCATATAAAAATATATATGTAACAGCGTTGTGCTTGGTTCATAACTTCAGATGAACTTTAGATTGTTGCCTTGTAATGTGTGCATATTACCTGTGATTATCATCATAGTATCAACATTAATCTGATAATAAGTGTTAAAATTATAGTATATTGCAAAACATCCTCCTGCTGGATGAAATCTTCATTGGTCAATTGATAGCAGTGACAGTTTGGTTGATTTAAGGACCGAAGAGATTGACATTGTGTTTGACACCCATTTTGGAGAAGAATTTGATTTGGAATAGCGATTGATGGAAGAATGTGTGGTTAAAAAGTAAGGAGAATTTTTGGGTTTATGTGTAATATTATTTTATTGATAGAATGAAAGGTTGAAATGAAGAAAGAGAAAGAAAATAAGAAAGAGAATGAGAAAAAAAAATGGATGTCAAACAAGGGCTGAAGATGCTATTATCGAGCTGCTGATTTATTTGTGCATATTCTTCTGTTCTGTGAACTGTTCGATACGATATCCTGATTACATTTTTGAAAAATGCATGAATTATGCATTTAGACATTTTTCATCCCATGTTGCGACTGGGCCTCTCTCAAGGCTGTATTCGGTGGCATGGAAATTGGTCTATGAAATTTGAGTTTTCCAGCTGTAAGCATCTGGCAAAGTAACAACATCAAGGCCGGTGCGGAAAGATTTTTTCTTATTTTATTGTGGTATTGTATTGGTAAAGTGGTGTTAGAAAGACAGTTCGCTTGACTTCATGTCTCTTTTCTGCAAGGCCCCTTAAAAAATAGAATTACTTAACTTTTACGATCTTATTAGAATTTTTATCTAGTCTTGATCAGTTTAGAGAAATTGATAGCCGGCTTTAGTTTGTTGATTTTTATGCAAAAACTAAACTAGCATCTGTTTAGTACTTAAATATAAAGATGGAATACAGGTAGGGGATGCGATGCTGAATTTTTTTTGCTAGGGTCTTTAATTAATATGTTAATTTAAGATTGGCATGCTCGCCTTAAAGCATGCAACTTGTTTGTTTGCTACTCCTAGTTTAATCTAAACCTTCTCATTGAAATCTATTTGTTTACTTCAACTGATTAATTCTAATTCAATCATATCTGAATCTGAATTCTAACATCAATCTTAGAGGTATTTAACTTATTGGTTAGGTACTTCTTAATTATTAGTTTTTTGATCCAGGCTTGCTCCATTCACCACCTTGTATTTATCCTCCATTTACCTACTATAAACTAAAATTGTGCCTATTTGAGCATAAATTTTTTTTTATAAAATGCATTTTGGAATAGTAAATTGATGGAGAATGTGTGTTTAAAAAATAAGGAAAAGTTTTGGATTTGCGTGTAATATTATTTTATTGAAGAATATATGGTTGAAATGAAGAGAGAGAAAATTGTATTTTGAAAAAATATAGATCAAACAAGGGTGTAGTGTCTTTATGATACGATCGAACCTTATGGAACTTGTTTAGCCCTGTTTGGTAGGGTTTAAAATCAGTTTTTAGTAAATTTTCATAAAAGTTGATGAAATGTGTGGTTGAAAAGTTGTGGGTCCATGAAATGTGCGGTTAAAATTAATTGTTGATTTTGATCGGAGATTTTAATCCAAACCAATAAAAGGCTTAATATAAGCACTCTCTGAATTTCACACATTCCTGGTTAAATTTAGTCCAATTGATTTATTTTTATTACATATAAAGAAGAAATGAAATACTCTTATGATATGAATAGCACACTCTCGTGTTTTGAAAGTGGTCATTTTCATGTTAATGCTTGTCCTTCAATAGGAGACAAATTCTTATTATATGTTTTGATTTCCGTAATTGCTTTTCAGGCTACTATTGGTATTGACTTCCTTTCGAAGACCATGTACCTTGAAGATCGAACAGTAAGATTGCAGCTTTGGTAAGATATGTTTATTGATAAAATAATGTCATCCGTATAAAAACATATATGTAACAACGTTGTGCTTGGTTCATAACTTCAGATGAACTTTAGATTGTTGCCTTGTAATATGTGCATATAACTTGTCATTATCATCATAGTATCAACATTAATCTGATCATGGTTTAAAAAGGCAGTAGTGAGGCTCGCCTCACCGTGAGGCGCATGTAGTAAATCTCAAGACGGTATTTTTGAGGCTAAAAATATGAGACTAACGCCTCTAAATCTGAGGCGCACGCCTCAAGGCGCGCGTCTCATGGAGCATGAGGCGTGCGCCTCATTTAAAATTTGATTTTTCAATTGTATGAAAAGAAATCAGAAATGGTCCTTCTTAAAAAAGAAAAGGGCTCATTTAAAAAGGCATTTTATGCCCAAACAAAATAATAAAATACCTAGAAAACTAAACGGCAGCCAGAAATTAGAGGACCAAAAAGGGAACAGATTCAACAAAAATTCAAAAGTCAGAATTCAAGAAGAGATCTTCTTCTTCATCAGTTAATCATGTATGTTTTTCCTTTTTATTTTTCGTTTTCATCTTCTTAGGATTCAGTAAATCTTGCATGCAATTAGTTGCTTCATATACACATCTGAAAATTATAAATTTTATAAATGTTTTGATTTATATAATTAACACACACGATTTCATCCAACACTTGTATAAACTCTAAAACTCATGTATCCATACTATATTTTCTAACTTTGGTTTTTTTTGAATTTTTGTATTATTTTATAATTCTTTTACTTAAATTTTTTGTTTTTGTGAGGCTTACGCCTCAATCCACCTCGAGGCGCTTCATAAAGAAAAACCGCTTCAGTACATAGTTTTGCCTTTTTAAACTTTGAATCTGATAATATGAATTGAGTGTTAAAATTATAGTATATTGCAAAACATTCTCCTGCTGGGTTTCATCTTCATTGGTCAATTGATAGCAGTGACAGTTTGGTTGATTTAAGGACCGAAGAGATTGAAGATGCTATTATCGAGCTGCTGATTTATTTGTGCATATTCTTCTGTTCTGTGAACTGTTCGATACGATATCCTGATTACATTTTTGAAAAAGGATTATTCTTCATGTACCCCCCTATTGGATGGAGTGTCGGTGGGGACGGCACTCCAATCTCCATCCAATAGGGGGATGCCGGGTGTTCATTATGGACACCCCAATGTACCACTAGCACTGCCCTTTGAAAAATGCATGAAATTATGCATTTAGACAGTTTTCATCCCATGTTGCGACTGGGCCTCTCTCAAGGCTGTATTCAGTGGCATGGAAATTGGTCTATGAAATTTGAGTTTTCCAGCTGTAAGCATCTGGCAAAGTAACAACATCAAGTCCGGTGCGGAAAGCTTTTTTCTTATTTTATTGTGGTATTGTATTGGTAAAGTGGTGTTAGAAAGACAGTTCACTTGACTTCATATCTCTTTTCTGCAAGGCCCCTTAAGCGTAGTTGTTGCATTTTGGCATGCATGCACACACTGTTGCATATCCCCAATTTTGAATTTATTTACTTTGGATTTCTTGTACAGTCGTTAACTTTTGGCAACTTTATTTTTATTCTTATGTGCACAGGGATACTGCTGGACAAGAAAGATTTAGGAGTCTAATTCCGAGCTATATAAGGGACTCTTCTGTTGCAGTCATTGTATATGATGTAGCAAGTATGAATCTCCCTGCACAATGTAATTTTATATGTTCACACTACACACAGAAACTGAAAACAATTTGATACTTGAAAATCTAGAACAAAAATATAGTTGCTGAAGTTTATTATTGAACTGCTAACTTAAATTCTGCCTTATGTTGGTTCTCCTCTACTTTGTACCCCGGTATCTCCTATTTAATTAAAAACAAAAGCAACTACTTGTAAAAGAGACTACTTATAACCACCTAAGAAAGTGTTCTTATGGTCATGCCACGTCTGTTCAGTTTCAATTCTCTTCATAAGCATTTCCCAATCCTCTCTCTTATCTGTTGACTTAACTCGAGTTTTGTATATTCGCTCTATAAATGTGCATTGACGATAATTTTACCTATTATTTTGATGCCTTTTAGGCAGGCAGTCTTTTCTCAACACTTCAAAGTGGATTGAGGAGGTTCGCACTGAGAGAGGCAGTGATGTCATCATCGTGGTCGTTGGCAATAAAACTGACTTAGTGGATAAGAGGTAGGGATATTGTTGAATTTTTTCCCTTATTTTTGTTTTTCATGTAAGATGTTACTGATCAATGAGATTCTGTGCTGTTTATTTTTGTCACTTTATTAGTTCTGTTTGAGGATCATTGGATCTTGGAGCTGAAACAAATGCTATAAGAAAAATCAAAATAAATTACTGAGGTTATACAGATTACTAACTGGGTAAACTTGCAAGCTTTTTAAAGTAATACTGCATGACTGCATGAGATATTTGTGAAATTATTCTATTTAATAAAGCTTAAGTTTGTTTTAAATTTAGTGCTTGCTCATTTAGAAATACACAAAATTGTGTCCTGCATTTCAATTGCTAACCTTTTGACTGTCTTTTCTTCGCTAACCTTTATCAAATGCATTAATTTGTTTAAATATTATGTTCTTTTTTGTTTGAAGCAATGATGCTGATCTTTTTAATCAAAATCAAGTTATTAATGCTTAGAGCATACAACTATATGGATTGGTTTATGACTTGGTAGTTCAGTCTTTAACATGTAAACATACCTTGGTTGAAATACAATGGCCTTAAGTACGTAGAAAACTAATGGAAATGTTTCTTGAACCAGTAGAAGATTTTTTACTGTGTACACGTGCCAACATGTCTTTTGGCTATTAAATATGATAAACTGGTTTAGGATGTGACTGCTCAAAAATAATTTTGTTAAACTTAAGTTGGGAAGATAATGTGTGGGTTGGAGAAAAGAATGATGTGATGGAAGTTGTATGGATTCTGGCATAGGGACTGGAAGTAGAGGTTATTTGGTCTCTTATGGCTTGGCTATTGATTTGGCCTCCATAAATTTATAAATCATTTATAAATTGGTCATTTCAATGGAGCCACAAGTACTATCTAGTTAAACTGTTGATAAATTCTTCCCAAAGGGAGGCTAAATTGCGTATAGTGATTTTTGTTTTCCATATCAAGGTAGCATATACAAGTATGATTCAGCTTCAATCCCTGATATTTTGTTCTAGAGCTAGAGCTGTCATTTGTAAAAGAAAATGTTTGTTACGGGAAACAGTTTCAAGAGGGGAGTTTGTGCAAGTGGAGTATCTGAAGAGCAACGGTGAAACACCAAAGTATGAGTATTATGGTCAAGAAACTTCAGAAAGCTATGACTACGTAATTATGTGGAAGTGGTTGCTTTATGTGATTTCAATGCTTATTACTTGGTCTAATAGCAATTCTTAACCATCTTCGCTGACCATTTGCAGAAAGATCAGAGCAAGTTAATTTATCTGGTTTCTTCAGATATTATTATTTCTTCTGTCTACTTGTGCTTTGTTCATTTTTGACACCACAAATATCCATTACTGTGTACTTCAGTCTTTGCAGAATTTCTGCTATGGTGTTTTCTTTACACAGTCCATGAAGAAGTGTATAATATTGTTGTTAAAAAATACTCGACTACTGGAAACTGTCTTGCTAATTGTCATACCTTGTTCACTTTTCCATGTTTAGAATTTTGGATATTAGTACAAATTGGTAGATAGTATGAATTAAGTTTTACTCAGATCATGTTCGTTTAGTGATTCATTAAATAAGAACCACGGGGATATTCCCAAATGATAAATGTACAGCCACAAATCTCATGAGAAATCAACCTTGTGAGCCAACTATTCAGATGTTTCACGGTATCGTGATTTTGATATGTGTGGATTTTTTAGTAACGTGTGATAATTAATGAAAATGTACATGGAGAATATATAATAGAACTTGAATGAGGGTGTGATTTAAGTAGGCATGAATGAACTGGTAATAAATGTCTTACTGCTTAGTCTCCTTAGTCAAATAGTTTAAACCAATATACACATATATTCATTGGGTTAATGTTCTTGTATTTAATTCCTTTTGACATTATATTCTACTCTCATCTGTTCATGTGCATGGTGACAATTTAGGCAAGTCTCGATAGAGGAAGCAGAGGCCAAAGCTCGTGAACTAAATGTCATGTTTATTGAAACGAGTGCCAAGGCTGGCTTCAATATAAAGGTAAGTGGCGGCAGTTGTTGTGAAGTCTACTTTCAAATGTTCTAGTTGAGTGGTGGACTAAATATATGTGAATGTGATGGAACCTATTCTGATATGTCTTCTTCTGATTTCATTTTGACAAGTATTAGTTTTTTTCCATCAAAATAACACAATGATGGATCGCAACATCCAGAGGCATAATTTTTGTTACGAATCATATTATGGTTATGTTGAATAATCTTGCAGTTATAAATTTTAACTGAACAATAAGCTACTATTTTGAAAGTAACTTCTACTTTTCTGATATAATGTTTCTTTTGACATACAAGAGAAGATGTGACTTATCTAAACATGCTTGGGAGTGAAAAGTTACTCAAAACGTAAATTTAAGCTTTGCCAGACCATCATGATCAACAGGTGCACTTTTTTTAGCTGTAGTGCTCCAATACTTATCTTTAAGGGCAATTGTTTCAGGCACTATTTCGCAAGATTGCTGCAGCCTTGCCAGGAATGGAGACGCTATCCTCAGCAAAGCAAGAGGACATGGTTGATGTCAACCTCAAGTCGAGCAACACAAATGCGTCTCCGTCACAACCGTCAGGAGGATGCTCATGTTGATAGAAGGCCTCGTATGATGATGCATTATTATGTTTAGGCTTCGACCCTTCAATCCGACTGTAAAATTCTTCCGTCTCATTGGTTGCACTTGGATTTACATTGTAGTTCACTAGTTCTGAGTCATCTCACTTGTGTGGACCTGTAATTATCAAGGCTTTAGATAGTCATAGACAGATTTTTTTTATCGGCGAGTTATATTTGTAGTGGGTTGACGTCAGTCTTTCGAGATTCTTTAAAGTAAAGTTTGATTGAATTTTTCTATGAAGCTGTGTTTCAGTCTCTCTTCTGAAGTAGTTTGAGATTAGGCGACAGTTTTTTACTGGAAAACAATTTGGGTAAATTCCATGGGGGAGTTGTCCATCTTTGCCAAGAATGGCATTTGGGTTTCCAACCTATCAAATGTGCTACCAGAGTCCCCAACCTTTCAAAATTTTACTGTAGATGCTGCATTGATGAATTTTATTTTGCACAATCGAGTCAACTTCATTAGGATTGAGACGGGCTTTTTTTTTTTCCTCCCTCCAATTAAATTTCTTTCTTGTTAACCTTATGAAAACAATGCCATATATTTAAGGGATAATTGCAGCAGCGGTATTAAACCTTTTATTTAGTAGCAGACTTTGTCCAAACCTTCCATTTGTGCCACCTATGATACTAAACCTTTCAAAATGTCGCAGCTCAAGTCCAAATGGATGAACTTGAGGTGGGGGTGAGGGTGGATGGAGAAGTAGAAGTTGGTTTTTAATTTTAATTATTTAATTTTAGTTATTTTATTATAAAAAAAATGTAAAGTTACCATTTTAACATTTTAAAATTATTCAAACTTATTGTCAAAATCAATTATTTGGTCAACTAATGATCAAACTAACAGAAACCATCCATTTGGACTTCAACTGCGATATTTTGAAATGTTTGGTACCGTGGGTGGCACAAATGAAAGATTTGGACAAAATCTGCTACAAAATGAAAGATTTGGTACCGCTATTGCAATTATCCCTATATTTAATTTCTTGCGTATCAAAGATGCACTCATTTGTTAAACGGTAACAAAAAGATGTGTATCCATTTCTCCCAATTTACTCTCATTCCCATAAAGTTGTATTGCCAAATAAACTAAAAATGCTGACTCGATGAAACATCATGCATCCCAAACATGCTATATAATTAAAGAACACGTGTACTTCAACATATATATATTGTGCATATTGATTTTCTGTGATTCTCTTTCAATCACTCGATGCTAGTGTTTTCGGTTCGCAAGAACTCTTCCATGGTTGTTGATCATCCTCTTGCTGGTAGAGTTTCTACCTTTAATTTTGGTGGGCAATATATAAGAGGAAGAGTTAGAAGAACATAGATAAGCTGTGTTTACCATGACCATGACATAAAATAACTAAGTCAAGCAAGGTTCACAAATTTTTAAAAGCTAGAAATCAATACAACACAAGTGTAGCCTAAGTCATTGCGTAAATAAACACATTAACTAATAATGCAATAGATATATGCGTCCACAATGGCGGATTCAGAGTTTTTTGTTTTTGGATTTTTTTTTTTACGTAGGAATCTGCAGCCGCTGCCCGTAAGTGCGCACCGGGTAAATCTCGCTCCATGTGTGATACTCCGCAAACCACACAGGTGAGATAAACCGCACTAAGCAAGCCCAGTGTGACAGGCTCGATCGAGGAAGTGTTGACAGGAGATTCGAACTCGTGATTTTCGATCTCGACGGAGTCAGAATTTTTGGTTATGGTTTGAGGGACTATAGCAGTTGTCAGTGCTATAGTAGTAGATAGTCGATGAGATAGTAGTAGTTGACAGCAAGAGCGAGAGCGGTATATGAAGAAAACAATAAAATTACATATTGTGTTCATAAACTTTGATAACAACGTGCAGAGTAATCAACTTTTGATTAACCATACATAAAATACAAATAGAATAATATTTTATCAAATTTACTCGTCAAAAAATTAGTTTGTGAGTCTTAGGTTAGGAAATATAACCTAAATTTAATGAAATTATGTGAAATTGATGGAATATGGAAATAGAAGCAAGTGTTGGGATTGAAAAAGTCCAATTTTAGGATTATATTTCATGAATTAAAGTTGAATAGATTATTCTTAACCCTACTTGGTTGAAATTAAAACGAAAATTTTAATTTAAGTTAAAATCAACAATTAATATTAATCATACATTTTATGGGACCCACAATTTGTCAATCACATATTTCATTAACTTTTTATCAAAAATCAACAAAAAAATTGATTTTAATCCCGACCAAATAGGACTTAGCTTCTTACCCGAACTTTTTACTCTTATGTCATATTATAAAATATATATCTACTGATTTTATTCAGATTGAAACCTTTCTAGAAGTTAATCCTTATTGAATGTTACACAATAGAAAAATAAAAAATGAATAATGCTTAGCCGCCATGCTTGGCCGCGGGAAACACACGATTCCTAACCCCACAGTTCCTACGCTGTTCCACATTATGTCAGGGAGAATTGCAAAAATAGTCACCAATCTTAGCTTATAGAGCAAATGCATCCTCCCATCTTTACCTGCACCAAATATTTTGAAGGTCAAGTTAAAAGATCAATGTTACCATCAATTTTCCACCGAATAGCTCATGAATTTTTATAATTGTTCGAGATATTTCCTTTTTAGCTTTTTTTGTTTGTCAGAGGGCTAATTAGGCCTTAGCCATGTCTCGAAATTATTGGCAAAATGGGGATGGGAAGAGCGTCCCTTGTCCCGTTCCATTGCCATCCTGGAGTAGCACAAAATGTTAGGGGACAAAAAGGTTATATTTTGTAAAGTTAGGTATGCATTTGATCCATTTTTCAAATGTTGGGGACTATTTGTGCACTTTTTCCTAGTATGCGAAGATTTCCTCTGTACAACACCAAAAGGTACAACCGACTATTGAGCATCGCCTAATGGACCACATTGTGCACCTACCGCAGCATATCCGTACTTCACACATAAAAACGAAAATTCAAACGATATTTTGATATTTTATTTTTTATTTCTAGAAAAAAACCAGTCCAACTTGAACGTTTTCAACTCCACGACGCCCGCCATTCCTAGTCCTCTTGCTTAATTTCCAAGTTTCTTTTTTTTCCCCCTTCAATTTTTGATGATTTTTTGTGCTTAATATTCATCATAAACTTCGAATTTTGATCAAGTATCGTTATTATACGAAACAGAAAAAAGTTTTGAATTCACAAAACGATGACTACAATGAAGAGTTTGATTGGATTGGTGAATAGGATACAGATGGCTTGCACAGCCCTCGGCGATTATGGGGGCAACGATGAAGCGTTTTCTTCACTCTGGGATGCCCTCCCCTCAGTTGCCGTCGTCGGTGGCCAGGTCCATATTTCTATTGACCTGTGCCATAAAATTTTTAGTCATGTAAAAAGATCATTTGTGCACAAATAGAGTTTTCGAATTATAGTCCAGCTGTAGGATTAGTAGTAATGTTGTTGGTTCTGTATTTACTTTGCGTTATGATTTTTGAACTTGTATTAATTACTTTTGCATGATCTTTTTACTATTGTTTTTTCTGTTCTTTCTGGGTTTGGACGCAAAACAGAGTTCAGGAAAGTCATCAGTGCTGGAAAGTATAGTAGGGAGAGATTTCCTTCCACGAGGGTCAGGTTAGTTTCTTCATTTTTTTTCGCACACATCGTAATTCACGAAACAGAATATGAATTGAAATATGATATTCATCTTGTGTCTTGGTGCTTTTGTTCGTGCGCGCGCTATGCAGGGATTGTGACGAGGCGGCCTTTGGTGTTGCAACTACACAAGACCGACGAAGGACAAGATGAATATGCAGAATTTGCACATTTGCCGGACAGGCGATTTACTGATTTTTGTATGTGAAGCATCTTCCTTTCAGATTTTTAATTTGTACTTGTACAATATATTTGGGTGCATGACTTGAAAGAGCAAACTATAATTTTGTGATTTCATTTTTCTTTTGCAGCCTTGGTTCGCAAGGAAATTCAGGATGAAACTGATAGAGTCACAGGGAAGACAAAACAAATTTCTCCCATTCCTATTCACCTCAGTATTTATTCCCCCAATGGTATTTTTCATTCGTCCAATTTCTTTTCATTCTGTTGAAAGAAAGGAATGTGCAGTTCTAATTTTTACTTTACCTAGTACAGTTCCTATTTATCTGGATCATAGACGAGGTTTGGTATATTTTATTGCTAATGATATAGTTTAATTGATTAGACTCTAGAAGGATCACATGGTAGTTTGAACATTGAACACAATTAATGTAGAAACTAACGGTTTTAGGTTATAAGTAGAAACAAGATAGATTAAATCGTAAGCCCTTTTATTTAGTAGAAGTGAAGATGATCATGGATATCGTAGAGTATCGTGTTAGCCCAATAAGTGATTGTTTGAAGTATTTAAGCTTGACTGTTAACAAGGAATGAGGACTTGATGAGGTTATAATACTTATAATTGCAGCAGTTGAACGATATTAAATGTTCAAGGTCCTATGTAATGAGAAAGATATCAACCAAGTTAGGTAGTTGTATGCAACAAATATTATACCAGTTATGCTATTTGGAATTGATTGGATCATGAAAGGAAAACTTGTCTAAAAGATAGCGTAACAAAGATGACTTTACACCAACAAGAAGATGTGGTGCTAGTTTATAATAAATTAAGGTAAGCACAAGAATTATCTTGCATTGGCTTAAAGAAGTTCTTGTTCACAAGAGTGATGTCCTAGTATAATACAGTAACACAGGTCAGAATAGGATGAGAGAACCAAACTAGCTTGGTCAGTCGTTGCCGCAAAACATATGATTTCATTGGCTCTTTCGAAAGATATAGAGTTAGATTAAAATAAATGGTGAGAAAAGATTATGTAGCTGATACAATTTCGAAGGGACAAGGCTTAGCTAGTTGGTTTTTCTAATCGACTACTCTGCCTCAGTGGATTCCGAACTTATATCAAATCAAATGAGTAAGCAGTAGACTTCAAGTCTAAAGTTTCAGATATTAATAGTAGTGAATATCCAGAGTCCTTTTTCCAATATTCAATTGATCGTGTGGAAAGGTGCCTAGACTCAGTATGCGTCCCTCTGATGCAGTGTTTTGTCTTGCAGTTGTCAACTTAACTCTAATTGATCTGCCTGGTTTGACCAAAGTTGCTATTGGTACGTACTAATTTGTTTTTTGTTCAATCACGAGTAAAATTTTAATTGACGTGAAGCCAATAAAAAGATGTTTGATCCTTCCAGAGGGACAACCTGAAAGTATAGCCCAAGACATTGAAGCTATGGTTCGATCTTTTGTTGACAAGGTGAAGATGATAGTTTCTCTTTAATGTACTACATTATCATTTCTCCAGTTCCAGTTGTTACTGGACTGCAACTCAAGTTTATTGTCCTATAAATCAACTATTATAGGTGTTTAGAAAATGAAGATTCACAGGAACATGCTTGCCTTTGTTTCTTTCCTTAATATATTTTGACGAGTATTCACATGGATACAGCTCTGATGAACTCTTCGAAAGCATGTATTCGGAAAACATATAGAACGATATTTTTTAACACTGGTTGTCTGAACTTGTCAGTTTTGCTTATTTCAATTCAATGAACAAATTTGTGAGGCTGTTAATAGTACACAAGTCATCCTTTATATCGCGTGCTCTATTGAATATGAACTTCTATATATATTGCCACTGTAATGGATTTTGTGCATGTGCCAGCCCAACTGCGTCATACTAGCTATATCTCCGGCAAACCAAGATATTGCCACATCTGATGCTATTAAACTTTCCAGGGAAGTCGACCCGAAGGGTATGTTTGCTGTCCCTTTGATTGATCTAAATTTTGGAACTGTAGAAGCTGTGTGTTTGCCATTTTTATGGAGCTCTATTTGCAATCATTGTAGGTGAACGCACATTTGGAGTGCTGACAAAATTAGATTTGATGGACAAAGGAACTAATGCTCTGGACGTGAGCTCACCCCTCCCTCCTCACACACACTAATATATTCCACATAAATAATTAGATTATAAGGATTCGTATTTTTTTCTCTTTGGAGTACAGTTTAACAGAATATGGTATGTTGTTCAAAGTGATGCAAGAAAATGAAGTTCTGAAATGATCAAGCTTTCCTAATTGATGCCCGAGATCATTTTTTTCCCTTTTTTCTCATTGCCTTCCAATTCTAGAAATATACTTTATATTTAAATTCCTCTTTTTTTCGTTATCTGGTTTCCACCTCCCACCCCAACTCCCTTGTTTCGGTTGCAGCAAACCATGAGTGACCTGTTGACATGCAAACGAGTTATTTTTTTTTCCCCAGATAAAGAAAAAAGGGAAAACTTCATCTTTTTTTTTTTTCCCGGTTTCAACTAAGCCTCTTCCCTGCCAACAGGTTCTTGAAGGAAGATCTTATCATTTACAGCACCCCTGGGTTGGAGTTGTGAATCGTTCACAAGCAGATATCAATAGAAGTATTGATATGATACTTGCACGGCAAAACGAACGAGAATATTTTGCCACAAGTCCTGATTATGGGCACTTGGCTAGTAAAATGGGTTCAGAGTATCTTGCTAAACTTCTCTCAAAGGTACGTCTCTTTTTCTCTTTTCATGTTGTCTACTAAATTGCACAGTGGAGTTCATATAGGTGAATTTTTTTTTTTTTTATTTCAGCACTTGGAATCCGTAATTAGGGCAAGAATACCGAGTATCACTTCATTGATTAACAAAACCATCGAGGAACTTGAATCTGAGTTGGACCACCTTGGAAGGCCTGTCGCTATGGATGCAGGGGTAAGCTGTGCATTCCTGATTGGGATTTATGAATTGAAATCTAGCAATTTTATCAGTAACTGAGATTTGTTTCAGGCTCAATTATATTCCATTTTGGATCTTTGTCGTGCTTTTGACCGGATATTCAAGGAGCATCTGGATGGAGGGTATGGAATTCTGTCCTTCTGTTTCTTTCTCATATTATGAATCTTCAAGACCCAATACTTTTCCTGTCTTAAATGTTTCTTTGAAGAAGTCAAATTGTATCCAAGCTGCAGACTTCTAAGTAAATTCACTTTAAAACGTATGAGAATATGTAAAGATCGTGTCAAGTAAAAAAGAGGAAAACAAACACCGTATCAGCTCTATTACATAACCTTGAAGACAGCTTTTCAATGCTCCATGCCTGAGTTACCATTCTATCCACCTAGTAAGCCCACAGCATAAGCAATACTACTGGAACTTCTGACTGATATTTGGCTAGCTCTCAACTGAAATACAGAGAGATAATTTTAATGCACATACGAGTTATGATGCTCGGACTCTTCGAAATGGACGAAGTACCCGTGTCGGACACAATACGACATGGGTATGGGTATGGGATATGTGTCGGATCCTCCAAGTTTCAACCGGACACTTCGCCTTTTTTGCTTCTTTCTTTTTTTCTTCCCCTTTTCTTCTTCGGCAACGGCACAAGGTTTTCCCTTCTTTTTTTTCTATCTTTTCTCTCTGTCTTTTCTTATTTTTTTCCTTTTTTCCTCTGCGTAATGTGATGGTTTAGGGTTTTCTTTGTATGAAATAAAAATGGGTTCTATATAGTGCAACTTAGTATTCCATTAAGTTTAAATTGTAATCAAGTCCCTCATTTTCTATTTTATATAACATTTAGTAATTAACTTTCCATAATTGAAAACTAAACCTCAAAATTCTATTTTATTCGTTTTAACATCTTATTCAATACTCATTTCCTTTTTTGTGAAGAATTGTTTTGGTATATTAAAAATNCATCTTATTCAATACTCATTTCCTTTTTTGTGTAGAAGTGTTTTTGTATATTAATAATGATATCTTGGGTTTATAAAAAAATTGAAGTTTGAAAGACATACCCACGTACTTGGGTCCAAAATTTGAACTTTTTTTAACCATGTCCCCGTATCCTATATTTTATAAAAGAATGGATCCGACACTTAGATACGTACCCAATACCTATACCCGAGTCCGAGCATCATAGATACGAGCAATAAAATGACTTGTTGACATTCAATGCTTTCTTGCCACTTCTTTGTTTATTAACTTGCAGCATCATTTAACCTTTTTGTTGATTAGCTGTACATGTTCACTATTTCAGGCGACCAGGAGGTGATCGAATTTATGGAGTTTTCGACCATCAGCTGCCTGCTGCTTTGAGGAAACTTCCACTTGATCGGCATCTTTCAATGCAGAATGTGCGGAAAGTTGTTTCAGAAGCAGATGGTTATCAGCCCCACTTGATTGCCCCTGAGCAAGGTTATCGACGGCTTATTGAGGGAGCCCTAAATTATTTTAGGGGACCCTCTGAAGCGACCGTTGATGCTGTAAGAAGTTTTTCTTGTTTACCTTTTATAATTTTATCCAATCCACATGCAAGTTTTGTCTAAAATCTCTCGTCACATAAATGACTCACCAATTGCACATTAGGTACACTTCGTCTTGAAGGAACTCGTGAGGAAGTCAATGGAGGAGTGTCAGGTGCGTTATAATCCTTGTTGTTTTGCTTAAATGTTGCCGTTGTGCTTTTCTACCTAGTTCAAATGTCAATCTTATTTCTGTACTGCATCTCTTTCGTGTAACAGGAGTTGAGACGGTTTCCAACTCTGCAATCAACAATAGCTGCAGCAGCAAATGAAGCATTGGAAAGGTTTCGTGAGGATAGCAAGAAAACAGTCATTAGATTGGTCGATATGGAAGCTTCTTATCTGACGGTTGAATTCTTCCGGAGGCTTCCCCAGGAAGTGGAGAAAGGCGGAAATCCAGCTTCTACAACCGTGGATCGCTATTCAGAGGGCCATTTTAGGAGGATCGGGTCTAATGTATCATCTTATGTGAACATGGTATTAGAGACTCTTAAGAATTCAGTTCCCAAGGCAGTGGTTTATTGTCAAGTTAAGGAGGCCAAACAGTCTTTACTCAATCACTTCTACATACAAATTGGGAAGAAAGAGGTACCGATCAATTCTGTTTTCCTTCGGTATTCATAAATGTCTTTTAGCAAGACGAGTGCGTTACATTAGCCAACTTTATTTTAATGTTGTTCTTTTAAATTGCATTTATGGAAAGTAGTTTTTGAGCAGTTGATAATGATCAATATATACTTTGGCATGGAGATACATTATGCCTCAATTCTTCTTAAGTTGATGCTTGCTAAAAGCTGCTGCATCTTATTCATGGTTTTGCTAATATTTTAGGGTAAGCAACTTGGGGACTTGTTGGATGAAGATCCGACATTGATGGATAGAAGATTGCAATGTGCCAAAAGGCTTGAACTATATAAGAAATCAAGGGACGAGATTGATTCAGTATCTTGGGTTTGATGAAGCTAACACGCGATTTATACAATAGAATTCGCGATTGAAGGGTAATTCCATAATCTTGATTGTCTAGAGATTTTCTCATTTTTGTCCAGTTCATTTTACCTCCATGAGACTTTGATGGCAGGTTTTTGTATACCTAACAGTTGTACATATGCTAAATATGCTGTGTAAATACTTGAAACCTGCGGCCAAGTATTAAGGCATAATGTTGTAGTACATGAAACTAGCTTGTGAGTGTTGTACCTTTGAGCTTTTGCTTTTGTATGGATTGTGGCGTCGACTCAATAGTATATAGTTTGTACTACATTGATGAAGGATATATAATTTTGTACACGATACTGATGCATTTATGTTGTTCCAGACGACCCCATCATACTCTTGCATGTTTTTTCACGGGAGATTTCTGAGGAAGTTGTCGCATTCTTCTTAATGAAAAAAAAAAAGAGCTCTTTAATGAAATTTTGAATATCCCTCGAGATCAACATCTTGTTTGACAAAACTTTGCTAAAACGGGATTGGTTCATGAACTATACACCTTTTTTGAACATTTAGCCCCATTCCCATTGTTTTAAGACTCTTTTTTACGGGATCATTTTTAACCAAATATTCACACAATAAAATTTTTACACATAAAATCAAAATTTTTCCTTATTTTTTAACCACACATTCTTCTAAAAAATACTATTCAAAACTCTTTAAAATGGAAATAATGGCGCCACCAAATAGAGGCTTAATAGCATATTTCATTTGTCCCATGTAACTTTCTGCCAACTTCTGAACTTCATCACATTTTCCCTTTCGCTTGTAGTAGGTGGAAGAAGTGGACTTTAGAAGTACTACCCGACGCAAGTGCTATAATCGAAATGAAAATTATCTAAATTAGAAAAGTTTGAGAAATTGCAGTTAAAGTTTAATGAATTTCAATGAAGAATATTTTGAGGCTTAGATTATTCTTAAATTTTTTGTGACTAATCCAGTTAAACGGGCATATTATGAACGCTATATTGTTTAATTTAAATATGCATTTTTCTTTGCACTTTGCTTCATTGATTTGCACGTGAACTTTCAAAAAAATACACCTAGGAATGTGTTTTACTAGACCAATGGTGTAATGTTAGTCAAAAATGTTAATTAAATGAGTAAAAAGTACTTTGGATCAACATTTTGCCCGTTTGGTTCAGATTAAAATTTGATTTTAATATCTAGTCAAAGTCAATAATTAATTTTACCCATACATTTTATGAGGCCCACAACTTTTCAATCACTCATTTAATCAATTTTATCAAAATGTACTAAAAATTTTATTTTAATTTATACCAAACAGGGCTTTTA
>CAIGRF010149085.1:5056-19222 GCA_903798235.1 Fraxinus ornus
AAATCAAGTTTCACCATAATTGTCTAAGTCTATATGGACAATTATCCCTCATTAAACTTTTTAAATATATTTCGAACTCCAAAATCTTCCTTATTTACAATTTATTTTGGTTAACATTAAAAACGGCAAACTAAGAAGAAAATGATTTTCGTAATGCTATGAGTTCCGAGAATTTGGGGCATTACATCTAAGGTTCACAAAAAAAGTTTCAAAGTAGGGCACTTAGTCCTAAAAAATTATTTGTCGCATATAAATAAATGAGCTCTAGTTCACTTGGATCAAAGTGGGAAGGACGATTGGGCTCCCTAAAATCGAGATTGTTATCACTAAGTGAGGTACAAGTCGAAAGACACCTACACCTATTGCATAGTATAACATTGTCACTATATACATATATATATTTGTCTATTTTGAAATTTTAAAACTTGTTGAGAATTGTTGTAATATAAAGAATTTTAATGTTTATTGTTTTAATTTCAGTATAGTACAAAACTGAAACTAATAATTCCTAGTGTGTAAGTTATATTTTTAATTGGTTTAATATTCATGATTGTAGGGATTGAATTTGTCTCTATAAAAGGCAATTATTTTCATTGAAATATATAACATGAAAAGATAGCTTGATAGAATACTTTCTACGTTTTTTTATATTATATTTCTATACTTTTGGAAACAATGGAGACTCGTTCTTTAACTCCCTGTGGTCATTCCCATAGAAGAAGAATCAATTGTGAACTGTATGAGTTTTATCTTGGAGTCGTGTAGTGACAAAGTACCCACATGAAAGAGAGGCAACACGACTTTATGATAGTGTCATTGACATGACTCCCTAAAACTTGCTTTTCTAACTCTTTATATAAGTCTTATGATTATGTTATTATTGAATTATAATGTTTATTTTATTTTCATTTGTTACGTTATTTGACAATCTACACACAAATCACTCGTTTTCCCCCCAACAGTTTTAACTAATGAAGATATGCAGTTCATTGGCAGCCAAAGACTTTTATTAATCGGGTGTATTTTACTCCGACGTTGTCACCAATAGTAGAAATATAGACGATTTCTTATTGAGACTAGCAGTCTATAATGTTTCCCTTTTATGTTTCGTACGTCAAAATGAGTAGATATATAGTAGTGAACTTATTAAATGACAAAAAAAATTCTCAAACATGTTGATTTTATGGTATGCACTTGAAGATGAATGTCTGTCTTTTTTCTTTCTGTCCTTCATTCTCTTATAGGTTTATTAATTAGAGAGTTTACATTTTATATTTTTAATTTGAAGAAAAAAACTAAAATGTTTTTGTGGCTTATGACTTTGTAGATGGTAGTGGCTAAAAACATGGATTTGCTTATTTTGTATGTAGAAAGTGTACTTAGGATCAGTTCTTTGAAATCAACTTCAAGCATATAAACCAAATGTGCTTTGAATTCTTTCCTCAAGAGCATTAACTAAACTTATTCCTTTGTTCAGTTTGTTTCTCCAATGGTACATCAATATCCATCTTCCACCCGATGCTATGAACAATAGCTGGTAATTGAGATGTATTCAAATCACAATAAGATTTCAAAACACATAATAGCACCATCTTTGGCAACGCTTTTGATATTGTATGATATGAGAAGTGAACTATGATGTCCAATCAAGTGAAGGCGATAGCTCGACTGTTGCTATGCAAGACCGATTATTGCTATAGAGGTCCGTCTACCACGAGGCTAGTTCACCTACTGATGCGCTAGACCATCTACCGCTATATAGGTCCATCTATCGCTATGCTAACCTGACTAGCACTATAACAGATTGACTATTATAACTCCTAATTGTTGAGCATCCTTTTAATTGATCCAAAAATTGCCTAATGGTTATCATGGGTCACTTTTAATAGCTCAGTTGGTAGAGGTTGACCATTAAGTACATAGGGAAAAATCGTCTAATGAGTGGACGATTTTCACTGGACACATAGACGAAAACCACCTAGCGGTACATGGTTCTGAATGACTATAAATACTCCAAAGGCGTGTCAGGTAAAGGGATCTTGTTTATCACAATAGGTTTTCTGGCTTCCTCTCTTTTTTCTTTAGGTGATTATATTCAAAACTCCATCACTAATTCTCACACGTGGAGGTACAAAGAAAGAGAAAGTACTAGCCTCTTTTAGTAAGTGTTCAATTACTTCTCGAAATAATAGAAGCTCCATTGCTCCGCTAAGGATGCCAAAAGGTCGTTTCAATATTATCTCAATAACATCGTCTGTAGGAACATACTGAATATAAAAGCTATGTCAAAAAGGCGAACTAGGAGTGATACGCGCTTAGTCGAAAATACTACCGAGTCGGAGTCTATTCTCCGAGGTCAATACCCGTTGTCATAGCCTCAATATGTAACAAAAAGTTAGTTTAGCATCCTGAAGACTCAGTTGGTTGCTATGATGACTTTTTTTTACAAAGTTAGACACAAAGAGAGACTAATCCATCCCATAATCCACCAAAAGTTCAACCTCAAGATACATGTAGACAATCGCCCCAAGTGACGTAAATAGTTGTCCTCCCAATTATTCAAGAAATGGTTGCAAACCAAGGGTCCCATGAAGTCACACATCTACATGTTCCATGTCCTATGGCAGACTTAGAATACAAGATTGAGGAAATGTTGGCCTAGAAGATTGATGATGCATTATCAAGAAGAAAATATAGATGCAGGCAGATGGTCTTGGAGGAAGATCTCTTCACTTCGGAGATCATGGTAGTCCCTCTACCAAAAGGCTTCAAACAACCGATGATAGAGGCATATGATAGAGTCACGGATCCGCTCGATCACCTACGGACTTTCATTGATTTAATGAGATTATATACAGCCCCAGACGCAATGATGTGTTGATCCTTTCCACAAACGCTAAGGAGAGAGACGAGAGACTGGGTAACAACTCTGGCACCTCAATCTATCAGAATATTTGATGAGCTCTCTAAGAGTTTTGTAACCTATTTTTTTAATAGAAAGAAAAAGAGAAAGACTGTTATTGGATTGATGCAAGTTGTCCAAGAGAAGAAGCCCTTGCAAGATTACTTGGCCTGATTTAATCGGACTACATTGGCATAAAATACCTTTAAATGTCTGTTGTGGTAACGACATTGATGAATGTGACGTGAAATCAAGTACTTAAGATGTGACTTTTGAAAAATTCTCGAAAATCGATAGATGACTTATTGAAGAAGAGAAACAAGTATGTAGATGCATAGAAAGCAGAAAGGGTGTCACCAAAAACCTTCGAGAAGGGCGGAAGCAAGAAACTCACAAACGAAAATTGTATGATGAGAGAAAATTCTCTAACAGGAACAAGCCAAAGTAAGGACATGAGTAAAGGGTATGCGCAGCATCGGTTGACCTGGCATAGGCAAGAAGAAGTTAAGGCCTTCACTCATTTAAATACCACACATGCTAATTTGTTAATGGAATTATAGACATGAAAGAGCTCAATTGACCAAAGTCAATTGCCACGTCAACTAGTAAAATAGATAAAAGCAATTATTGTCATTTCCATAAAGACCATGAACATGACACTGAAAATTGCATATATCTGAAGAAAGGAGATCGAGCACCTTTTTGAGATGGAGGTTCTTGACTAAGTACGTGAAGAATAATCAAGGCAAGGAAAAGTTGATGATCGTCTCTCACCTAGGGCTGAAATGATAAATGTGATCATTGGTGGGATAGCTGCAAGTGGAGACTCAAATTTAGCTAGAAAAAATATGCATGATTTGTTAAGGTTTGCTCTACTCAGAAGAAGGCAAGATTCGATCAAAGCATCACTTTTGTTTAGAGGACTTGATCAGTGTAGTAAGCTTCCATGACGATACCTTGGTAGTCGTTGGCGACATAGTGGATTTTGATGTCAAGAGGGTACTGGTCGACGGCAGCAGCGCAGCGAATGTTCTCACTTAAGAGGCATTTTTGGGCTTGAAAGTATATCCAGAAAAATTGAAAATTGTGACCACTCCTCTACAATGTTTTGGAGGGGCAACTGTGATACTAGAGGGAATCTTTGAGCTTCCAATGACACTAGACACTTACCCAACAAGTGTTATGATCCTGATGAGCTTTTTAGTTGTCAAAACCCCTATGTCATACAATGCAATCTATGATCGACCATTATTAAACGCTTTTGGTGTCTTCCCTTCAACTTATCACAAGGTCATGAAGTTTCCAACCAGTCGATGAGTTGGGAACATAAGGGATGACCAGCACCTTTCGAGAAAGTATTGTGTTGATAATGTACAAGCGAAAAGTTCTTTATTAGTTATGATGTTGGATGTCGATCCTCCAAATAAACGAATTGAACCACTTGACATGATAGAAATTTTTGGTATCAAAGGGACATAAGTGTAATATTGGGACAGACTTAAAGTCCGGCAAAAAAAAAATTGGTGAAGTGCTTGGCGGTAACTTGGGCATTCTTGCGTGGAGTGTAAATGATATTCTAGGGATTAGCGTTTCTATTGCTCAGCATCGTCTTGGCATCCTACTAGGGGCTAAGTTAGTAAAGCAGAAGAAAAGAAACCTTAATCTAGAAAGACAAGCTACAGCAAAGGTAGAAGTCGAAATGTTGCTACAGATAGACTTCATTCGGGAAGTGCAATATCTCGAGTGATTGGAAAATGCAGCCCTTGTGAAGAAATTGAAAGGAAAATAGCTTATGTGTGTAGACTATACCGGGTTGAACAAAGTGTTCCGAAAGACTCGTACTCACTACCCATAATAGACCACCTAGTGATGCCACATCTGTCATGAATGATTAAGTTTTTTGGATACCTTTACTAGGTATAATCAAATTTATATGGCCGAGTTGGACTAGGAGAAGACATGTTTCATAACTGACTTTAGGATGTATTATTATACAGCCATGTCGTTCGATTTAAAAAATCTTGTGGAGACTTATCAAAGAATGGTGAATAAGTTTTTCTGGGTCTATTTGGAAATGTTATCGAAGCTTATGTCTATGATATGTGGTCAAGAGTGCAAGAGCCAATGACCATATAGCTAATTTACAAAAAGTATTTGTTGTCGCCTGACAGAATAGGCTTAAATTCAATCTCGAAAAGTGTGTTTTTGATACATTCGGTGGAAACTTTTTAGCTTTTATGATCACTCATGGCATTGAAGCAAACCTATTTATTCTAGAGATGAAAATCCCTTCCAGCAAGATGGAGTCCAGAGGCTAACAAAACTGGGCGGTATTGAATCTTTTCATGCATCAAGTAGCGGACATATGCTACCACTTCTTCAAAGCAATTAGGGGCTTAACCAACTTTGAATGGACCAAGGAGTGTGAAGAATCTCTTGAATCCTTGAAGTATTCGCCACCGCAATCGCTGATCTTAACTAGTCCATGCCCAGGGGATGTGTTATGTCTGTACTTAGCAGTCTCAATGCAGGTTGTCAGTGCAGTGCTGGTGAAAGAATTTTCAAAGGTACAAAAGCTGGTCTACTATGTTAGCCAAGTGGTAAAAGGCACAGAAACACGATATAGCATTGTAGAGAAACTGTTATTTTCATTGATAGTGGCATCAAAAGTTAAGGTCATACTTCCAGTCTCGCACGGTGCAAGTCATGACCGATCAACCTATCAAGCAGATTCTGCATCGACCTAAAACTTTTGGGAGGTTGTTAAAGTGGGCAATGAGTTTGACATTGAGTTCAATCCAAGTATGGCTATTAAGGCACAAGATCTAGCGGACTTTATTCCTAAGCTTACAACCTCACCTAGCCAGCTAGTAGGACATGAGGTGGGTTGGAAAATTTTCATAGATGGGTCTTCACATGGTGAAGGAATCGGGACATGTATCATCATGATAGTATCGAAATCTAAAGAGTTAGAGTATTCATTCCATTTCAAATTCTCAGCCATAAATAATAATGATGAATATGAGGCAGTAATCATGGGCCTAAGCTTGCAGCCAAATAGGGGTGTCATCAATTGAACTTTGTAGCGATTCTCAGTTCATAGTCGGGCAAGTGACAGGAGATTCTAAGCAAGATACGGAAAAATGTCTACCTATTTGATGAAAGACAAGGACTTGGAAAGAGGATTTACATGATTTACGATAATCAAGGTCCCTCGTAGAGACAATGAGCGAGCATACACTTTATCTAAGCTTGCGCCCGCAAACTAGAAGAAATTACCTAGCATGGCAAATGTACAAGTTCTGCGATAGTTGAGTGTTTTACATATGATTGACATTGTGAACATAGATCATGAGAAAAATTGGATGGACCCATTGATTGATTTTCGTATAGAAGATAAATTGCCGAAAAATGTTTATGAGGCAAAGAGGCTAAGAGTTCGAATAGCTTTGTTTACTATCATCGATGGATAACTTTACAAGCGAGGTTTTACCATGCCATACTTGAAGTGCTTGCGCCCAATTGAAGCATATGAAGTGTTATTTGAAGTACATGCGAGAATTTGCGGCAATCATCAAGAAGCGGCCAGCTTCGCATTCAAAGTTCTGTGATAGGGATATTATTGGCCTACTATGAAAGAGGATAACAAAGAGATGGTGAGAAAATGTGATGAATGTCAGCTATGGGAATTTAATTCATATTTCAATCGAGGAACAATCTACCATCTTCGGGATATGTCATTTCATTCGGTGAGGAATGGATATTTTGGGCCATTTACCTATGGCCAAAAAGGTAGAGAAAATTATTTCCAGTCGCCATTGATTATTTTACCAAGTGGATGGAGGCAGAACCATTGGCCACCATCATGATGATTCATGGCTTTCTGTGTAAGTTATGATATAGACACAGATTCACTTCCAATGCTCACCCTCAATGGAATGGATAGGCAGAAGTAACAAACCGAACGATACTGTGGGATTTAAAAACAAGATTGGAAAAAGAGAATGGGCTTTGGATAAATGAATTGCTAATGTGCTATGGGCATATCACACAAGCCCACAGGAACTAGCTAGAGAAATACCTTTCAAGCTGTCTTTGGAATGGAAGTAGTTGTCCTTGTGGAAATCCTAAATTAAATCGGCAAGATAAAATTCAAATAGCTAGACATCGTGGCTATAAGTGTGGAACTCGACCTACTTGAAGGGTGAGAGAGAAGAAAGATGTGAAGATAGTAGCTTACAAATGAAAGGTCGTTGAATACTTTAATCGAAGGGTGAGGCCAAGTGTTTTTCAGCCAGGAGATTTCGTACTAGGGAAGTGGAAGCAATAGCAGGACACCGTCCATCTAAACTTGGGACAAATTGGGAAGGATCCTACGAGGTTATTTGTAGCTTTAGAAAGTGAGCTTACAACCTAAAAGACTTGAAAGGGAAACCATTGGTAGGTTGTGGAATACCGAACATCTCAAAAAGTACCATCAATAGGTCATTAAGTAGGAAGTTAAAGTTATATGATGTTTCTTAAAAATGTGGTCACTAGGATGTTTTATCAGTTTCCCTAATGTAATGCCTACTATAGGTATGTCCTATTGTAATTATTTTTATTATTCGATGAAAATCCTAGATGGCGACAGATGATAAGGACGCTAAGGAAGGACCAGCCTAGCAAGTTATATGTCAATGTGAGAATCTAATTTATGCTCAATTTAAACATAGGCATCAAATTTCCCAAAACGGTTCAAAGTAGCCCGACGATCAAGCGATGAGCAACAATACCAAAAATTGGTTAGCTCGAATCATTCTATGATCTAGTGGTGAAATTTCAAAGCCCAAAAATGGTTAAAGTTCAAAATCACTAGACCTTAAGCCCTACACTTCAAAGTTGCCTGCAGGGATAAGTGGTGTGCAACAAAATTAAAAAATTGGTTAGTTCGAAATTGCTCTACAATCTTGTGGTGAGCTTTCGAAACTAGAAAACGATTATGGATCAAAATCATTAAACATCACACTCTACACTTCAAGCTGCATAACGAGATAAGCAATAATACAAAAAAATGGTTAGCTCGAAATCGCTTTATGATCTAATGGTGAGTATTCAAAACAAAAAAAATGGTAAAGTCCCAAAATCACTAGACCTCACACTCTACATTTTAAAAGTATTCAAAGACTAGTTGACAATCAATAAATTGAAAATCGATTAAAGGTTAAGAACCGTCAATTGAAATAACTGAGATTCACTATCCAAGCCCAAAATTACATTGACTGCATATCGATCGACAACCGATAGCGGTCAACTATGCACTTGCCGGCTACATAGTGGTTGGTCGTTATGCAGACAGTTGCGCACTCACTGACTATTGCACCCATCGACTCCTACAATGTCAAATAAGAAGAGTTGTGAGAGAATAGATGGAATAACTTCTACACATTCGGTGAGTGGTTTTTGTATGCTCATTTAATTGTTTATCTAGTACATCAGGAAAAATGAAAAAGTCAAACATTGATCATTTTTCAATAAGAAGTCAACCACACTCGAAACAAAGTATGAAATTTTGTCCACATCCAGGACCAGGAAAAAGTACCAGCCAAATGATAGAAAGAAATAACAATGGGAAGAGTTAGAAAGTCTACAGTGGAATACCATATCATTCCAGGTATGAAGTCCCTTCACCTCTCTCCTCATGGTGTGCTCATGTGCCCAAATGTCTTAGATTGCTTGGCTCTCCTGTCTTTCTCCTTGCGCTATGCTAGAAATCTATCATATCTCGAAGGATCAATAGAAGGGTGCTCAGTAGCCACCCACTCCTTGGTCAAGGCGATAGAGGATACCATCTCCTTTTTCCCATGTGGATTTGTGAACTGGCATATTTCGAAAATGTTTTGTTTCGCTCTACGGATGCCTCCATATCCCTGGCATACTCTAAAAAGGCTTTGTATTGCCCTACTGCCTCCTTCTACGCATGGGCTAAAGTTGACCGCAAATTATCCATTTTTTCTTGTTCAGTGACTAAGGCCTTTGAAGTGTCGAGAGACTTTTTCAAAGAAGAGTATTTATTCTTGAAGTGATATGCTTAATTTTTCTTTTCCTCCTCAAGGACTTTCAACTCTGATGTTAGGACGACTCGCCCCGATAGCGTAGTTTCCATAGTCAGAACCTGACGAGCAAGAAGATAGAAAATATTAATGCGACTGTTAGGCAAGTTTGAGGACATGACCATAAATAAAATGAAGAAGTAGAGTGAGAAGAATACCCTCATGCCGTAAACCTCCAAGCCTCTTTCCATGTCATCAACGTTGTGCCTAGCCAAGGTCCTAGCATGATCGAGCATGACAAAACCTTAACATATCAACCCCATGCACACCCCGAGTCGAGGAAACTTAAAATCCGAAAACGAAGAAACCTCTCTCTGGGACCTCATGCAACTCGAACTGTCCCTCCAAGCTCAGGTAGTGGGTTGACTTCTGCAGGCTCATCCAGTAATTGTGAAGTTCTCTTACTGGTTTACTTTCCTTTTCCCTTATCTACAACCCTTTTCTTTTTAAGGAAGCAGGAGGTAACCGCTCATCATTCCCAACCTCAAGCTCGGGTATTGAGTCCAAAGCTCATGCTAAGTCAAAGTCTACATCTGTATGTGCACAATGAAGTTTATCGGGCTTGGAAAATAATAAATGAAGATATATGCAAATGTAAAAGTAAAAAAAAAAAAAAAGGAATATAAATGAGAGCCTACCAATAGTAGGAAGAAACTCCTCATCACTCTCAGACTCGGGTAGTGAGTTCAAAGCTTTAGCCAAGTTGAAGTCCATACCAGTATGTAACAAGTGAAAATACATACACGTATAAAAGCAAAAGTAATAAATGAGAGCATGCCGATAAGTTGACTGGTCCCCAATATCAACATCTTCCTCATGCTCAAAACTGAGGATAGGAAAGGTGCAAGAGGTATTAGGTGTGTCCATTGTTGTATTTGTTTTTTTCAAAAGAGGAATAAGCTCAACACGATTATTGAAGATGTGAGTTTGAGGATGTCTCCTATTAGTGTTGAATGGAAATTGGCCCTCGAAAGGTCGAACAAAAGAAAAATCGAGACTTCCATCCATTGTTTGAATTTCTATACTCAGGAATACGTAGAGAAACTCTAATAGAGAAGTAGACAAAGGCATTATACTAAGGTAGAACATGCATCTCGAAAATGCACCTAAACAGGTCTATGGAGAGTGTGATTTTTCCACTAAGGCAAATGTATAAGAAGTTAACGCATTTCTCCACACATTGGGATATATCTATCTAAGGGTGAGGTGGAACTCATTAAAGAATGAAATAAATAAATGATGATATGAAATCTAAGACCTCTATCCATACTATCCTTGAACATGGCGACCTTCAGGGGTCGGACTCGAGAAGTTCCTCGTTGGATTTTGGGCTCTATATATGTAATCGTCGAGCGGGCAAACTTTTCAAACAATTTTTTCAATTTGGCTGGAGAATAATAAAACTAGGCCCCTTTTGAATTTCAAGAACTACCACCTCACCGTTCAAATCTCGTCCAATTTCAAAATTTCAGTATGGAGACTTAGAGTAGCCAATATGATTTTTGGGACAGCATAGTTGAAAAAAATGTGAATCAACAAAATAAGTCAGGCTATCAACAAACGAAGGAGAATTACTAACCACATGAGGAGGGCTAGTCGATCGACCCGCTCCCCCTCTCATTTTCGATTTCGTCCGCGGAAGATGATAAAATTGTCTTATATATTTTCGTGGAATGAAACTAAAGGCTAAAAAAATTTAAAAAGAGAGAGAGAGAGAGATTGACGAAGACATTACCTTGAATGTGAGGAGATTTAAGGAGTGGCTAAGGTTTGTAAAGGAAGAGAAGTGAAAAAAAAAATGAGAACACCTCTCCCTTTATATAGACCCAACCTTTGAATTTTTTGAGGAAAAATTCCCCCAAAATGCCAACCCACTCATGGGGTGCCATGTTCACTAGGCTACTAGGCCTCTGGCTCTTTGCCATTTGGCGTGATCGATGCACTTGTGCTCTACCAAATGTCAATATATAATGGGACAAAAAAATCAAGTTTGTAAGTGAGTGTGCTGCCTCTAAATGATAACTGTTGATAAGATAGAGGGGCTAGTGATACTATATGATATGAGAAGCGAACTACAATGGCCAATCAAGTGAAAGCGATAGCCTAACTGCTGCTACACTAACCCTACCATTGCTATTCAAGTCCGTCTACCACGAGGCCAGTTCATCTACCGATATGCTAGTCTTTTTACCATGACGCTAGTTCGTCTACTGATGCGCTAGACCGTCTACCACAATGCAGGTCCGTCCACCGCTATGCTAGTCTATCTACCAATGTGCTAAATCATCTACCACTATGCTAACCTAACTAGCACTATAACAGATTGACCATTATAACTCTCAACTGTCGAAGCATCCTTTTAATTGATCAAAAACTACCCAACGATTATCACTGGTCACTCCAATAGCTTGGTGGAGGTTGACCACGAAGTACGTGGGTATTTGCTTAGGGCATCTCCAATGGTACACCAAATTGGTGTATGTAAAATCTCACTCCAATAGCATTACAAAATTTGATGTAATGAATAGCATTATACCAAATTTGGAGTAACTTTATTCATTACACCAAA
Organism: Fraxinus ornus; assembly: GCA_903798235.1. Taxonomy (NCBI): domain Eukaryota; kingdom Viridiplantae; phylum Streptophyta; class Magnoliopsida; order Lamiales; family Oleaceae; genus Fraxinus; species Fraxinus ornus. Next base: position 16,620 of record CAIGRF010149085.1, read on the forward strand.
TGTGGTATGGTGTAACATTATTCAATTGCACCAAATTTGGTGTAATTCATTATTCTCATTATGTCCTCTATTTTCTATTACGAAAAATTGTAGTTCCATCTATATATTTTTTTATCCTTTTATAATTAATTGATTTGAATTGATTTATGATTTTTTAATGCAATGATTATTCTTATTTAACATTTATTTTAAACTCAAATGTGGTGGTAACATTTATTTAGCATTTACAACAAATTCTGTTTAATGTTTTTCTTAACTTATTAATAAATGCAATATTTTAATTCATTAAATATAATTTTTAATTTAACAATTTTACTAATAATATAGTTTGTAAATTAATTAATTAATTAAATTGATTGTTCGGAAATAAATATAAGAAAATAAAAGGAAATACTATTCATTTGGTATAAACTTTGGTGCAATCGTTGGAGAGGTTACACCAAATTGGTAAAAGAATTGCACCAATTTGGTGTAACAATTGAAGATGTCCTTAGGGGAAAAAAATGAGGGAGTTGGAGTACGAGGCTCTTTGACTAAATAGAATAATGGGGGGTTTTTTTTTTCTTTTTTAAAGGAAGAAGAATTATATGTTTGAAATAGCAGAATTAAAGTTTTATGAGGCACTTGAAAACAAAATCATTTAGGATTATTGGTGCAATTAATTTCATTTATTTATATGATTATCTTCTTTCTCGATAAGGGAGGACATTTTGAGCAAAGGGTGCTACAGTCACTCTGCAATATATTTAATAAAAAATTTACTTGATCATGTTAAAATATATCCCGTGCCGAATATTTTCTTATTTTCAAAAATCAAGTTGATTTTTATTTTTTTTAAACATTTTTGTAATTGACACAATGCCCCTTACCATTTGCATATGTTATAGAATACCCCTAACCTTTTATTTTGGCACAAAACCCTTTAAATCACCCAAATGTGACGGAAGACCCATGCCGTCCATATATGTTAAATACTCCATTAAAAGGGATTTTGAAGACCACAATAAATAAAAATGTCAATGGCATTTTTATCTCATCATCTGCACATGTTTACTTAAAATCGTGTTTGTTCAAAGACAAAGTGAGAGAAGAACCAAGAGGAGAAATCTATGTAAAAACTTAATAATCACTACAACAAAATGGTATTTAGCAACACATAAAAGGCAACATTCAGTTATTGAGTGTTGCTAAAGGTGTCTATCGCAACATTTAAATAAGTGAATGTTGCAATTGGTTAATATAATTTAGATTTGGCAACATTTTTTAAATGAATGTTCCTAATGTCGCCTTTTACAATGTTTATTGAGTATTGTTAAAAGTCTTATTTATTGCAACGTTTATCGGGTGTTGCTAAAAACTCACTCTATAGCAAGGTTTATTGACCGTTGCTAATACTTAGATTTAAAATCTTCCACAATGCTCGTTTAATGTTACGAAATGTTTATATTTTTGCAACGTTTTATGAGTGTTGCAAAAAGGTAAACTTATCCCAACGTTTGTTAAACGTTGTCAATACGATTGTGCAGACTAACTTTTCACAACGTTTATTAAGTGTTATTAATATGAGCATTTCGCAACGTTTGGTGAACGTTGCTAATAAGCTTACATTTTACATTGTTTATTAAACGTTGCAAATAATATTCTGGTCCATTTAAATGAGTCCATCACATTCCAACCCAACAGTCCACAAAATACCTAATTCATAAGCTGCCCAACCCAACCCACTTAGTTAAAAAGAAAAACTGAAAAAAAATGAAAAACAAAAGAAACGAATTAACGAAATAACACTACAACCCTAATCGCTCTCCCTCCCCTCAAATCCCATTTGAAGTTAATCGCCGGTCAGTTGACGTTAATAGCCTGGTCAATTTCTTTTTTTTTCATCAAGTTTTCGTTATTTGCTCTGTTTTTCAAGATTTTGCTATTAGATTCCACAAAATTCCTTGTAGATGGTTTTTGCTATTAGATTTTGATTTTGCTATTTTTAATCCCGTTTGAAGTTCATAGACGGTCTGTTTTCTTTCTTTCTACACTTAACATAATGTTGAATGTTGGATAGTTTAATTTTCATTAGGTTACTCCCAATTTCTAAACGTGTCTTGTGTAAATTAAATGTTATTTTTTCTAAAATTAATTTCGGAACAAATTCTAAAATTCGTCTGACAAAGTGGTGATTACAGCAATTTGACTTGTGATTCTTGTTATTCTTAAACTTGTATAATTTGATTACTGGACTTGCATGAAGTCAAAGTGCAGCTAGTTAAAAATGCAGTGTCATATGTGGCCATTTATGTTGATTTACATGTAGAAGTCCAGTTTGAATGTTGGAAATCCTTAGACAATTATAACTATTTATGTTCGGAATCATTTATCATAATATAAAAAGACTTGCTCGTTTCTTTTCTTATTTCGTTTTAATTTAAGAAGAACTGATACTTCATTTGTTACCGTGGTCTGTTCTTATTTTATGAATTGGATTTTGGTAATAGGTGGAGGCCTGGTTTCACAGACCGCAGGTTTGGTTCCCGAGGTACAACGCCTCAATGCCGCCTTTCCCTCATTCTTAGGTCGGCAAGTCTGAACAATTGGCATACACGCACGCT
>CAIGRF010149133.1:0-11058 GCA_903798235.1 Fraxinus ornus
CGGCACCACCACCACCACCAGCACAATCACTTGTAACATTCAATCGAGTTGAGATGTGCTGTCCAATTTTGCTGTTTAATTAGCTGTCCAACTAATTAATTATTAACATATCATCAATTTAACGGGTTAATGGTAAAGTTAATGAGGATAAATTTGAGATGATATGCTAATTATTGATGACAAGTTAATGATGAATTGGTTGGACACTTAATTGGACAACATTTCGTAACTCCCTTCGATCACTAGTTTAGATTCTTTTGCTCATTTCGCGCTACCGTTACCACAAATCATTAACAATCGAACTCAAACCCGAAATGCTAAAACCTTAACTCGAACAGTGGCAAGAAAATGTTATCGGACCATGACGAATGTGAGATTTTTCAGCTGGATTTTGACAACAATAGATGCTTTCCAATGTAACATCTTGGCCCTCATCGGCGACGGTGGAGGAGGAGGTGGTGTCAACATAATAATCTCTTCTGAATTGAATTCACTGCAAAACTGCTTCCACTTCTTGATATATCAGTCCCCAATTCATCTATGTTCTTTTCTCAGAGAGGCTTCTCGTATGCGATCATTTACATATTGTTTTACTAATTAATGAGATGATGATAAAGTAAATTATAACTGTAAAAATCTTATCACCACTTAAATGGTTGTACTTAGGTCATCTTCAATCCTGCACCAAAATTTAAGGTAAATTTTGCATCATTTTACATCAAAATTTGTACCAAATTAAAAATCATCTTCAACCACTACACCAAAACTTAGACCAAAATGAGCAGTGTTTAATCACTTTCTTCTCTTTTTTTATTCTTAATAATTTATTTATTTAACAAATATTTATTTATTTATTTTACAAATGCATAAATTAAATAAATAATTACGTTAAATTAACAACAATATTAAATTCATTAATAAATATAAAAAAATATAGTACAATTAATAGAAACACTACAAAAAGAACATATTAAATCATGCCATTAAAAGATAATGCAATACATTTTGAATTTGGATATTATTATATTACAAAAGAGAGCTCAACAACAGGATAAAGGATCTGAAAGTTCATCTGATTTGTTTGGAAATTATTTTGACGATGTTGGAGGATCTAGAAGCGATATTCCAGATTACTAAATTATTCACTTTTTTTAAATAATCGTGCTTGTTATATTTTGAGTTTTTTTGTGTTGCAATTTTAATTAATTCAATAATTATTATTTTTTACATTATTAAAAATGCATATAATAATAATAATTTATTGTATTAAAAAAACATATAACACAAATGATACATGAATTGTGCTACATGTTTATAGGGAAGATACAGCATTGGGGGTGGGGTGGATTTTTTATTTTTATTTTGGGAGATGCTACAAGTACAAAACCTTGTACAAAAGGGGTTACAAAATCGTCAAGTGGCGCCCCCTATTGGAGGGGTGCCGGGNAAGTGGCGCCCCCCTATTGGAGGGGTGTTCAATAGGGGGGCGCCACTTGGCGATTTTGTAACCCATTTTGTACAAGATTTTGTACATATAGAATAATCATTTTATTTTTCAAATATGTGGGGCCCGTCAGTGTCTCTCACCTGGCAGGTCCCTGTGAAATGCCTCATGTACGTGAGGCTTTATACATGATACAAATACTTCGTAGAAGGTACTATGATGTCACGCTCGTAGAAGGCCTGCCTCGTGGGTTTGTTTATGAGAACTTTGAGGCGGATTTGAATAGTGATTGGTGAGTCGTATCTTGTAAAATGTTCGTACAATGCCTTGACAAAAGGACCGCCGAACAGTAACGGTATTATACTATTGCAAGGCTGGCAGCAATGTCATTGTCTTTCGTGGGTTTTGATTGATTGAGAAATCTTGTTTCGTTAATGGATTTTGGTGGATAATGTATCCTTTTCTTGGGACGGCTGGCGGATTTTTCTTTGCTTCTTTTTTTTTTTTGATGCATCGATTTTTCAGTCAAACAGGCGGCCTATGCATTAGCAAAAGCTGAATGAAAATCAATTAATTTATTCGTTAATGGTAGCTAGGAAGAACCAAATCTCTTAGCCTGCTGCTCTAACTATGATGTTTTAGAGTTTCGAATTCAAGCATGGTGAAAACACCAAATCATATATGCTGGTTAGAATGTCTTACTCAACTCTATTTGTAAACTCTGCTGGAAAGAAAGTTTGGGGGTACAATGGAGGCTAGTGCAGGCTTAATAGCTGGTTCTCACAACCGTAACGAACTTGTTATGATCCGTCGTGATGGAGAGTTCTTGGTAAGTATTCAAATAATTACTACTTGGATTCGACTTTAGAGGATCCAAGTTCTCTCAGCCAAGATACATGTGATTTCCTCACTCTGATGCTGCTTTCAGCGAAAGCCGCCAGAGCAGTTAATCCGGAAAATATGCCAGATATGTGGAGATGAAGTTGGATTGACAGTGGACGGAGAACTGTTTGTGGCTTGCAATGAATGCGCCTTCCCCATTTGTAGGACTTGCTATGAGTACGAGCGTCGTGAAGGAAGCCAGGTATGCCCTCAGTGCAAAACCAGGTTCAAACGTCTCAAAGGCTGTGCTAGGGTCGATGGGGATGAAGAAGAGGATGACATTGATGACCTCGAGAATGAGTTCAAGCAGCAGGATTTCGCGCTTGTGCCTGTAGGACTTGTCCATGATGCCTTGCCTTCTCAAGTCCTCCTCCTCACTGATGGTAGCACGGTACCCTCTTTCTCCCCTTCCTTTTTGAATTTTTTTGTGAAAGCATCTGAATTCACCAAACAATGGGTAGTTCCAGGTTGATGATATCCCACCTGAACAACATGCTCTGGTCCCTACATATGGTGGTGCTGGTAAAAGAGTACATCCTCATTCTTCGACTGATTACTGCCTTCCAGTTCCAGGTATCAATCTTTCTCCATATTAATTCTAGAAAATCACGCTATTGCTTATCTGTTCACGAAGAAAAAAATCTTGTCTACATCAAATCTTCTTCTGCAGTTCAACCTAGACCGTTGGACCCTTCGAAGGATTTAGCAGTGTATGGCTATGGTAGTGTAGCCTGGAAAGAGAGGATGGAGAATTGGAAACGGAAGCAAGAGAGAATAAATGCCAAGCATGAAAATGGAGGCAAAGATTCTGATGATGATGGAGAAGGACCGGATCTATCCTTGTAAGGACCTGAGGAACATTATTTGTGGCATTTATAGTACCAAAGCCTCTAGTTTCTAATTTGCTTATAAGTAACTCAAGTGTAGAAATGTTGTAGAAGGATATAACCTTGTTAAATACATACTAAAATTATTAAGTCCTTAAATTTAAGCGATAGCTAATTTATTTACGACTTTAATCCTCTCTGGCTTACATAAATTCTCAGGGCGGAAAGAAGTAGGAATTGTGGTCTTAATTTCTTGATAAATAAGTCAAATGAATATTTCCCGACGCCAATCTTCTTCCTTGGTTATATAAGGGTGTATTTAATTTGTGAAAGCAAAGAAACTCGGGCTGGAGCTGGAGAGAAGCGTTAATATAAGAATAGCATGAGGTTTCTTGTTGAAAACTTTGATATCTACTGATATAGGACATCCTACAAAATAACAGTGTGGAACTTATTAAGATTAAGTTATTGTAAGCAAAAGTTGAGAGAAATAGCTGGGTTAATTTGTTTAGATTTCATATAAATGAAGCTATTTGCTTTCCTTTTGACATTCAATACCTGCTGATATAGGAATAAGAAGGTTCATTTTCAAACACCGGAGCTTGAGCTTAGTTTGTTAGTTAGTTTGGTGTTAATCAAATACTTGAACTGACTTTGTATGTTTTTTGTGCTCGTGACCAGGATGAATGAGGCTAGACAGCCACTATCAAGAAAAGTTCCTATTCCATCAAGTCAAATCAACCCTTATCGAATGATAATTATTATCCGTCTTGTAGTTCTTGGATTCTTCTTCCATTATCGCATCACACATCCTGTGAATGAGGCATATGCACTGTGGTTTGTATCAATTATATGTGAAATTTGGTTTGCAATTTCATGGATTCTTGATCAGTTCCCAAAATGGCACCCAATTGATAGGGAAACCTACCTGGATAGATTGTCCTTAAGGTTTATAGTCATCCTCTCTTCTAACAATTTTCATATTTTAAATTATCTGTAATCTTGATTACTATGATATTCAGGTACGAAAAGGAAGGTCAACCTTCTGAGCTTTCACCAATTGATATATTTGTGAGTACAGTAGATCCCTTGAAAGAACCCCCTTTAGTCACCGCAAACACAGTGCTGTCAATTCTTGCAGTCGACTATCCTGTAGACAAGGTATCCTGCTATGTGTCTGATGATGGAGCTGCCATGTTGACGTTCGAAGCCTTGTCAGAAACATCGGAGTTTGCACGGAAATGGGTACCTTTTTGCAAGAAATTTAATATTGAGCCCAGGGCACCCGAGTGGTATTTTGCTCAAAAGATGGATTATCTCAAGGACAAGGTGTTACCTTCATTTGTGAAGGAGCGACGAGCTATGAAGGTAGGATAATTTACTATAATGTAGACGTGACAAGTGGATTTCAAATTTGAACTAAAAGGGATGGATTATGGTCCAATGGAATCCAATTTTTCGGCTTCATTTGTTTTCTAGTGATCATGTTCATGCTGTTGATGTCTTTGTAGAGAGAGTATGAAGAGTTCAAAGTTCATATTAATTCTTTGGTTGCTAAAGCACAAAAAGTTCCAGAAGAAGGGTGGACAATGCAGGATGGGACCCCTTGGCCGGGAAATAACGTCCGAGATCATCCTGGAATGATTCAGGTACTAGTATATATGAAATTTCCTGCTATTAGATACCTGACTTTGTATATTTGGAAGTAAGGACCTTTTCTGATATTTCTTAGGTATTTCCAGGCCAAAACGGGGGACAAGACACTGATGGAAATGAATTACCCCGTTTGGTATATGTCTCTAGGGAAAAAAGACCTGGTTTTAATCATCACAAAAAGGCTGGTGCAATGAATGCACTGGTAAGTGCACTGTGAAGAATATTTTAGCTAGACTTATCAACTTTGTGCTTGTGGGAAGATTTGGCGAGAGTACTAAAATAATTGAGATTTCCTTTGACTCATTGTCTTTGCCTTCATGTAGCCTAACCACACATCTTTATCTTAATTTTGTTTTGTGCTTTTATTTTCATTAGAGCTTTATCTATTGCGTTGGCTCTTTTCTCCTTTTTTCTTTTAATAGTCATATAATATAGATAACTAGTGGGTTGCTTTTTGAGCAGGTTCGTGTCTCTGCCATTCTCACTAATGCTCCTTATATGTTGAATTTGGATTGTGATCACTACATCAATAATAGCAAGGCTCTCAAGGAAGCAATGTGCTTTATGATGGATCCTTTGTTACGGAAAAAGGATTGCTTTGTGCAGTTTCCCCAGAGGTTCGATGGAATTGACAGGAGTGATCGATATGCTAACCGGAACACTGTGTTCTTTGATGTAAGCGTGCACTTCTTTAATGTGTTTGAAGGCACCTATTTTGGTTTGCCTCTTCATTCTTGTTTTTGGGATTTTTCTTCCCGAGCATCTAATTTTCACAAGGTTGAACTCACCAGATTAACATGAAAGGCCTGGATGGGATACAAGGGCCTATCTATGTTGGGACAGGCAGTGTGTTCAGGAGACGAGCATTTTATGGTTATGATGCCCCAAAGTCAAAGAAGGCTCCTGGAAGAACCTGCAATTGCTTTCCTAGGTGGTGTTTTTGTTGTTCTGAAAGGAAGAAAAAGAAAGCTAAAATGGCTACTTCTGAGAAGAAAAAGAAGGATTCTATAGACAATGTGAAGACACATACACTTACTTTGGAGGAAATTGAAGAGTCCATTGAAGGTTAGTCTCGTACATGCAATAATTCTGTGAATGCCATTCATTTTCTTATTTGCTCCAGCAGGATCATTCAGTAACTGGAAGCATATCAAATATTTGCTTCTTATTATTATAAACTATGTCACACATTAGATTATATTGTAATATTAACCAACACCTTATGGAGATAGAGGAAGAGAAATATGAGGACTAAAAAAGAAAGAAATTTGTAATGACTGAAAACGAGAAATCATATTTAACTGATCAAATGGCGAACATCTCAGCAGGTGATCTACTTGCCAATACGACCAGTTTTTTTATATTTTTTTTTTCATGTAGCATTAAAAAAAAAAAAAAAGAACAGCTGAAGCAATATATTGAAACAATACCATAGGTTAGCACCTGTACGGCTAAGATGTTGTCGCCACGTTAGAGAGCCCCGGTGGATCAGATATGTTGATGATTAAACCCATACTTCATAGAGGTGGACCTGAATTAAACGGAAAGTGAGGTTGTAAAGAAGTTCATGAAGCCTTATAGTAACAACTAACACGAACCCCGCTAAAAATCGATAATAATCCATGAGACAACTAAAGGGTGAAAACTCACTTTTTGGAACATTGCTCAATTGATATCTGTCGAGTTTACTAGTTGAATGGGCAATTGTTGACAGAAAATTATCCGCTGTAAATAATTTTTGCATTTTATACTTGTAGTAAATCTTAAGCGTGAGTACTTTTAATGCTATGCAAAATGATTAGAATTATCAAGAATATTGACTTTGTTTCTGTAACATAATTTATCAATAATATCGATTTATCTCATCGATATTTTGCAGTAACCGAGAGTGAGAAAACACCTATGCTTCCTGAGAAAAAACTAAAGAACAAATTCGGCCAATCTTCTGCTTTTGTTGCCTCAACACTAATCGAAGATGGTGGAATCCTTAAAAATGCTAGCCCTGCCTCTTTGTTGAAGGAAGCCATTCATGTGATTAGCTGTGGATATGAAGACAAGACAGACTGGGGAAAAGAGGTAGCATTACTAATTCTTTTGCTTTCTTATTTTATATTTGCATTGCAGAATCTTAATGTTCTTACATTTCATCTTGAAGAACTTCGCAATTTTTAAAAAAAAAATTAACGTTTAGTGTGAACTTTACATCATAAACCAAGGTGGTGGATATGTACGGAAAAAGTTTGGTATGCTCTAGTCATATAAGACTACACAAGGTGGATTATTGCCTTAATTCATCCTTGAATTAATGTAATAGCAGTCCTTTTTGCCATTCATTCCTTCCGCAAACTGTTGTTGTTTATCTGTTCACTGTATCTAGGTTGGGTGGATCTATGGTTCTGTTACAGAAGACATTTTAACTGGTTTTAAAATGCACTGCCATGGATGGCGATCTATATATTGCGTTCCCTCAAGGCCAGCGTTCAAAGGCTCTGCACCAATAAATCTATCAGACCGACTGAATCAAGTACTTCGTTGGGCCCTTGGTTCTGTTGAAATTTTTCTAAGCAGGCATTGCCCGCTCTGGTACGGGTATGGAGGAGGTTTGAAATGGTTGGAGCGTTTGTCCTACATTAACGCAACAATATATCCATTGACATCAATTCCTCTGGTGGCTTACTGCACCTTGCCTGCTGTATGCTTATTAACGGGACACTTTATAATTCCTGAGGTAAACTCTTCCGTTGAACAAAAATCGTATTTTGTACATGTGACATCAATTTGAATTCTTTGCTTTTGCAGCTTAGCAATTCTGCTAGTTTGTGGTTTTTGTCCCTCTTTATCTGTATATTTTCGACTAGTATCTTGGAAATGAGATGGAGTGGTGTTGGCATCGAGGATTGGTGGAGAAACGAGCAATTTTGGGTCATCGGAGGTGTTTCAGCACATCTTTTTGCAGTCTTTCAGGGACTCTTGAAAGTACTAGCTGGTGTGGACACGAACTTCACTGTAACTTCAAAAGCAGGAGACGATGAAGAGTTCTCGGACTTGTACGCATTCAGATGGACGACATTGCTCATTCCTCCAACTACACTTCTGATACTAAACCTGATTGGAGTAATTGCTGGAATTTCAAATGCAATTAACAATGGATACCAGTCTTGGGGACCTTTGGTGGGTAAACTTTTTTTTGCCTTCTGGGTTATAGTACATTTGTATCCTTTCCTCAAGGGTCTACTCGGACGCCAGAGCCGGGCACCTACAATCATCATTGTCTGGTCAATACTACTTGCTTCTATACTCTCCCTAATGTGGGTTCGAGTAGATCCATTCTTGGCCAAGTCGGATGAGCCTGTACTGGAAGAATGTGGGTTGGACTGTAACTAGTCGCACTGTTCATTTGTGTCTGGACATGAATCATTACTGAATTTGAAGCAAAGATTCCAGTCGATTTTGAGTATCAAGGTAACTGACCCTTCGAAGAGTTTTCTCAATCGAGTTTGTCGTGTGCAGTTAAAGTTATAGGTTGTGCTTGAGTGCTTGCTGCACAAATAATGGTTACTGTCTAGTGTCTATTGGCAATTAAGAGAACACTGCATCCATTTGATTTTTTGTGTTATCATGTGCAGAAAATGCATAGGAATTGATAATTATAGATTCAGATTTTATTATATGATTGATTGACTGTAGATAGTGAAGAGAAGGTCGAAAGGATTCATAGATGTGAAAGGAGATTATTGTAAGACAATTATTGCATACCATTAACATGTTTGGTGTTCATAAAAATATCTTCCGAATTAAAATCACTGTAAGTGTAAAATTCGTTAACAAGTAATAAGGTTGATTTTAAGTCCAAGTATCACCCCCACAGAGATTGATTTAGTTCAATTTTAATTATCACGACTTTAAACGAAACATGAATAATATGATGTATTTGTTTGTGACAAAATTATGACTAAAATATTCTTCTTATGCAATTATGAGTAAATTAGCTACACAAAATACAAATTATGCAAAATGCAAATTGACGCGTTTAATAAATGACAATGCATTAGGATTCCAAATTCTCATACAATAATTATTTTTAACATTAGTTCTACACTTTAACAAGACGATTGAATTTTAATGAATCAATGTTCCTATTTTATTTAACAATTTTTTTCGAGTAATGTTAAACTTATTCTCATATATGACCTACCTATATTTTTATGACGGATGAAAACATTCAAGAATGCGTGAATTTTTGTTAACACTTAAAACATCACATAGAGTATAGTGATATATTTATATCCCCTATCGGACCCTATGACAATTTACACCACGTTGAACCTACTTTCCTTCTTTCGAATGCATAAAATAAGCTATCAAATTCATACAATTACCGTGCACAATAATCATAGAGAAAAGGTAATAATGTAAATCATTCAAAATCCAAAAACATATTTTCAACGTCAAATATGTAAAACTAAAGATTAAAAATTCATATTACAAGGTTCATTGTTCTCCTAGCGCAAAAAAATCTAGTCAACATGTTGTGAAGAAGAAAGTAAAAGATATAAATGTTGTTCATTATCCGAAAATTCTTGAATTCAATCTTGAACTTCTCAGATTTGATCTAGATGTGTTCTTTGCCTCATTTTACAATTAATTATCTACCCTCTAATTATGTTTTCAGAATTGATATTTATTTTCACTCTAAAGAATCCCAAAAAATCTTCAAAAATCATGCATATCATGGCAAAAACGGAAGTTTCCTAGTTAGGGTTGAATTCTGAAGGAAACATAATTTTTTAGCTAAATTGGCCTGAGATGACTGCCCAGGCATACTAAGTAGCCCCTGTAATTAAAGTTTAGGGCCAGGCGGCCGCGCTACCTATATAACTGGGCGGCTGCCCAATTATAAAAACTTTTCGAATTTTTCTTTTAGTCATTTTCTTCATTCTTTCTTCCATCTTGGTCCGCACATTAAATTATTGATTTTATTATATCAACTTTTACTTAAATGCATATTAATCCCCAAACTTCCATTCATTGGCCAATTGATTATTCTTTCTTTTTCAATTGTTTAGAAACAAATCCAAAACTGAAATAAGATAAAATTAACTCAAGTTAAGTAAAATCCAATATTAAAACGACACAAAGACAATATATGGTCTGAATAAGTGCACAAAAATGCACCTATCATTTAGTATGTTGAATTCAAATGTAATGGTCGAAATTATATACAAGAAAAGAACTATTAAATACTAAACATATCATAGTTTCTTTATACGTGCTGTAATAACTCTATGAGAACGTATTACTCATGTAGACTTTTGCTTAGATTCTTGTATTATCCAAAACGCACATCTAGCCACTATTACATATTTCAATTGCCCCCATAGAATGCCACCCTGGAGAATGTTAATATGCAATTATTTTGATACGACTGTAAATTATATGTTTATTAGTAAATGACAATTATACACATTCAGTCCTATTTATTATTATTATTATATTCCTTAAACCCCAAATTAGTCTCTAATATGAGACTTTTATTCTAAATAAAACACACACAAATTTATTGACTTTTTTTTTTTTTTACTTTTTCTCTAGTTTATAACATGTACAACATTGTCTCATTATTCAATTGTTAGAAATTGGTTAGGAAGAGTTGGTTTTGACCAACTACGGTCAATTGGTTAAACGAGATTTGTCGATTAGGAGAGTTCAAAGGCAGGACATGATATTTTACTTCGTGAGTATATTATTGTAGTTTCTCGAACCAATTTCGGCTAATTGAGAAATGAAGCCCAAACATGAGGCGTATAATACATGAAAATTATTGGGATTTGGAATTAGCATGATGAAATTTCTAGCATATGTTTGATTGAAAAATCATATCTTTTGAATAAAATTGTTTAGACCGTCCTATTCCAACAATTGTGTCTTTTGGCATATACCTTGATAAGTGTATTTTGTACACTTATCTAGACCATTAAATTAGAATATTTGTAAGTGATTTAGATGAATTATAACTTAATTTTGTGTTAATTATGTTTGTTAGGTTGAACTCAATGCAAATTAGTGAATTTGGAAGAAAGGAACGAAAAACCTGCGAAAACGAAGGAAATTCAAAGTTTGGAGACCAAAGTGTAGACATGCAATAGTTGATTCGGAGCACAAAACTATGAATGAAGCTCATACAGGAGACAATTGGATGGAATTAGAACTTAAAAAAGAATGGAATATGATCAAAATCAATTTCCAATC
>CAIGRF010149133.1:13209-31439 GCA_903798235.1 Fraxinus ornus
CAAACATTCACATATTAGATAAATACTTTATTTGCATCATTAGTTTAGGATTAGTATAGAAAATATATAAACCATTTTTTTTATATTACCACACTTCAAATTTAATAGTGGCTATTGAACTACAAATTAGACCTTATTCCTTGTGGGAACAATACTCTTAACTCACATATTTTATTACTTGTACAACGATCCAGTACGCTTGCGGGTTTTGCACGAACACACCTTTCCAACTTTTATACAGGTTATTTATTTGCAAAATTCATACACTTTATTTCAATCTTGCAATATCATATTGCTGATATTCACTTCATAATAATCTCTACATTTATTTTGAATTCGAACTTCATATAAAGAGAGTTCGAAACATCAATAGGTTCGTTGGTATAAGTAATTTAGAGTCCTATTGCGAGACATGATCTTTGTATCATGGAAGACGAATGATGAAAAATTGTTAACACGTGTGAGGAAGATTATGATAATAGTCAAACTCTTGCCTCAATCAATTTCATGTTCATGCATTTCTTCTTCTACATTTTACATATTTGATTTCGGTGAATCGAAATTCAACCTCATTTTATACACGTAAAAGTTAGTAGTTGGAATTAGTCGTATAATGATTGTTGACATCAATAGGCGGATGTAGATGGGTTCATGTGGGGTCAGCTGACCCAACAAATTTTTATTTTTATTTTTTGAATTTTTCCTTTAAAATTTGCCTCCAATCTCCAAATCTCATACTTTTTCAAAGACCTAAGTTTGTCATTTTTATCAAATAATTTTTATTTTCTAATTAGCCGTCACACCGACGCTAGCGACCAGCAACATTTTTTCTCCACCTCAACTTCAAATGCCTCACGTCCCATAGTTTGAACCACCGCCCTTTTTACCGACCCAGTTACTATTAGAAATGTTAAATTTTCTTTTAAATTATGGAGTCAATTATTTATTAAATTTTTTATGGACTTTTTGTCCTTATAGTTTTATTTATTTATTTATTTATTATTTTATCAGTTTTATTGAGGTATATGCTTGGGCTCCTACAGTATCGAGCATTTCAGCTGACTTATTTGTAAGAAAAATGGGTTCGAACTTTTTGTTAAATAAATAAAGTTTCTAATCTATAATTGTATTTTTGTTGAACACATTTGTGTTGATTTCAAGTTTCGACTGCGATCTCACTTCTAAAGCAAAAATTCATTGTTGAATTTTTGTTTTCATGAAATTGGTTATTTTCTATTGTGATCTAAATGGAACATTGGGACTTTGAAATTTGTTTATTGAAATTGATTTTTTTTTTTTTTTGGAATAATGATATCTAGAACCACTAGTGCTACAACAATGATTTAGATGACGCTAAGTCATAGACTCAATGAAAGATAGAATTAAGCCCCGTCTGTGATTAATATTCATTTAATTTTTGAGTTTCATGTCAAGCAAAATGAAAAAAAAAAAAAAACATTTTAAATGAAAGATCTCTACTTTCGAGTAAAGAGCAAAATATTAATCAAATAAGCGTTCAAGAGAAAAGACATTCGAACAAAATTATTTGTAACTTAATTTTTGATCCCACAATGAAAAATGTGTGACCCGTCACAATTGACATCCAAAGTATTTATGGACTTTCATGTCTACTTGTAAGAATTTTGTCTACACACTATAAATATTGAAATCAACACGAGGGAGATTGCCCGGCCTTCTAAAGATAATATTGTTTTAGTCATCTTACTACCACAATCATAATAACTACTTCTAACACATGATACTCTTGGTTACTTTCTTCCTCATTATATGGTTGACCCAACTTAAGGTTGATAATTCTCACAATTGCGACGAGAAAACAGTCACAGATTTCTTATTCAAATAAATTATAAGTCACAACTACACTAATGGTGGACGAGAGCTATAAGTTAAAATAGGTCACATGTGCCACATCATAGGAAACATTAGTTATATATCTTACGGGAAAATAATGTCACATAGATCATAAGCGTAAACTGCAATAAATGAATATCAAACCCTAGATAGATTACACGTTACAATTGTTGTTTTTCATTTTTTACTTAAAACACATGTTGTCAAGTTACAATTTTGCATGTCACGGAAATACACACACATAAATACAATCACAAAAGTACATATATGTTACAAGTCATGTTGTAAGTATCTTATTAGGACAGCCACGAAAACTACTTCAAATACATGCTATGTCACGGGGCGGGGTCTCATTCTGCCTCATTTTTCACATATTTGTGATGTAAAATATTATTGATACAGCTTAAGGTACATAATTCTTACAACTGCTAGTAGAAAACAAAATTACAGATTTTTAATCAATCAACTAGAGGTCACAACTTTTACAATAATGGTGGATGAGAGATACGAGGAACGACATAGAGGTAACACGCGTAAACTATAGTAAACGGTTTTCCAACCCTAGATAGATTATACATCACAATTGTTGTATTTCATTTTTTATGTCACGCATTATCATCAGTTTTCACTTAGGTCACAATTGACAAAAGTTTTGTGAACAATAATTCTTTTGTGTAAAATCACTTGTAAAATATTAATAAACCATGAGGGGTTGCTCAATTAGTCGGGCATTGAGTTTGCTTCCCAATGGTTACCGTTTGAGTTTCCTCAGAACCACTAAGGTGAGTACCCGACCGTAAACTTCAGGGCGCCGTAGAATTAGTCGAGATACGAGCAAGCTGGCCCGAATATCCACGGTTATAAAAAAAAATATTAATAAAGGAAATACATAATTTCATGACCACAGGGCTATCAACTATGTACATGCTTAAATATCGATGATCAGATATAACATTTAATATGAATTTCATACCATTTACAAGGAACAACACATACAGTCATAATCACACGAATTGCACTCATATCTTTTGATGGACATACATATTTCCTATAGTGACATATAGGATGGTGGTGGTAATCGAAAAACATGTGGAGGGAATTATAAATCTATAGCGCCACGATTTTTTTTCCTTATTCTCAACGTTAAAAAATGAGGAGACAATAACCGCCTTATTGATTTTTAGGGAAGGAATGTGATGAGAGAGAGAATAAAAAATCAAGTCTAATTAAGGTCTCATTTTCATCTTTTATAAATTAAAAGATGAAAAAAAATCAAGTATCATTAATAACCACTAATTATAAATTTCTTAGAACTTTAATATTTGTGAAAACGTAATCTTAAAGTATGAAAATACATTTTTTCCTTTTTCCATTACATTGCTTACCATAGGGAAAAACGTACAATTTCGCAAACTTCAATCCCACTTGTAAGTGCGAGCGAATTTGTCCCGAGAATCTCACAGGTGTAAAAATTCTGAGCCGATGAAATGAGGCCATGTTTCAGGCATTCAAAAAGCCACAAATCTATTTCTTTGCCCAAAAATACTCGCATACTGTATCGAGTGAAGTTAATGACAATGTTGGTAATTCTTTCTACAATATAAACTTGTCTCGTGTATATCTTCCCCTTCTAGCATTGATCCCGCACCCAATATGTTTTTCAACTCTCTTTTTACTTATTTGAGCATTGGAGTGCATACAATAGCGGTCTCCCTCGCTCTTTTTTGTATTTGAAGAGATTCTGATCTTACGTGTCTAATGCATGCATTCCAAATGAGCAAGTAATATACGTATGGAGAGGAGTGGAGGCGGAATTTGGAACCCAACCAAATTAGTAGGTCTAACACTTCTACTTTTGTAGAAAATTTCAAAATTACTTTTGATCACTTTCATGAGAACTTGAAAGCTTTCAGGCTATTGAGAGCATGGAAAACTAGGAAAGAAGGTTGGTAACGGAGACAAAGAAATGGGAGAATAAGGCCAAAGAAGAAATAAAAAAATGTGATCAAGGGTGCAAAAGCAAACTATACTTATTTTTATTTTTGGGTAAAACTAAAATATTTATTTAAAAAAGGGAGCGGTTCGTGAGCCCAGCTAGCTAAGCCACAAGCTGATCCTGGCTCGTCTACCAAGCTTAGATTCAGGTCGGCTGCAAATTGCCATGGCTAACAACAACGGACTAATCAGAAAAGTTTTGGAAAATCAGAGGTGACTTCTACACTTTAAACAAATTATTGGGGGTATCAAGCATAATATTAAAAAACAATATAGGGTAACTCGCAATATTCTTAAAGTAGAAACGCCAGTCTATAAACCCAAGTTGCCTTGCACTGGGCGGGTTTTGTTGGAGCTAATTCAAAAGGCCCGACTCACCGGCCCACCAAGTCAATTTACCACCAACTCATTGAGTTTGCTAAAACCGTCCTCATATTGGGACGGACCCAGTACCCGTCGAGGGGGCGCGACCGCCCGTGCTGGATCTGGAGCCTTCAATACTGCCAGGTGGTTGCCTGTTGCAGAGAGAAAAGAGAAGACGGGAAGAAGACGACCACTATTTCATAATCAGGTGGGCCGTTTTTTAGTTTTGGCCCATTTATTTTGGACTGAGAGAGTTGGGCCTTTCTTAAAAAAATTAAAAATTAGGCCAATAAAATGAAATAATATTGGGGAAATTAGGCCCACTACCCTAAAAAATTTACTAATTTGATTAATACCCTATTAACTAATTAAATGATTTAACCACGTATTTAATACTTTCAAAAATTATCAAACCTTCAGGCTTCAACCCCCTCCCCACACCTATCACACATTAAACCCTCCACTTTTTTTTTACTCTCAAATGATGCTCAATCTGTCTTATTCATGAATTTTCCGAATCAATCGACTTTTTGTAGGGAGTACTAGCACTGCTGCTCTTTCCGAAAACAGAGTGGAACACAAGTAAAAAGATTCCAATTCTTTGCCGGATGGTGCTGCTAATAACTTGGTTAACAGTGCAAAAGGAAGCATCCTTGAAAGTGTTTCTGGAGAAGAAAGAACGAAAACAAAGCCGTATCTATTCCTGGTGTCTATCTGCGTTCGCCTGGGTTGCCGTTGGAATTTTTCTTTCACTCATCCGGTTCTTGTCACGTGCCGGATTTCGCAACCTCGATGACCGAATGTGCAGCGCCATCTTCGATGTTCTAACTGTTATCCAAATAGCAGTGCTAAAAAGAAATATTGTTATTGAAACTACTGAAAAGCAACTCTTGAACAGTCATAAAAGTTCTCCACGTATTGCGCCTCGCGTTTCATGGTTGAGTGTGTCCCTTCACTCGGTTTCTGATGTGAAGAAGAAGAGAACTAATTTCATTTTTATTATTGCGTGTTTTTATATTTTTGTCTTTTTTATTTACTTGTAGTTATTAGAGGGTCTATTTTAATAATTTTTAGAAGTCTAGGGATTATAGTTGCTATTTTAGAACTTATTAGAAATCTAGTTTTAGTGCTTAAACGCATAGAGCCGTACTTTAATTTTTTCAAATCGTGATTTATTCTTCAATTTGATCCAAATTTTCGGTATTTATTTGCAAATCAACAATTTTTTAATGTTAAATTTTTTTTTTTTTTTTCATTCTTACGACTCAATAGAAATTAGAAGGTGATCATTATATTCGTTTAGAATCAAATCCATATAAAAACTCAAGAGATAAAGATCCCGCATTGATACCACAATGACCCGTCATGAAGTTGCTTAGGAAAGTCGAATACAAGATAGAACTCCCCTCATAGTGCAAAATCCATAATGTCCTTAAATTTTTTGTCACCTTTTAAATTTTTGTCACTTTTTAAGAAGATAAAAAATGATTATTGGTGCTGCACAAATGAATGATATTATTTTGGTATTTGTCACTTTATGCATTACCATTTAGGAATGTCAAAGTTGCTCGTCAATTTTTAAAAAGTGACATTGTGTCACTTTTTTTGAATTTTGTCACTTTTTTTAATTTTTTTTGTCACCTTTTAAGTTTTTGTCACTTTTTAAGAAGATAAAAAATGATTATTGGTGCTGCACAAATGAATGATGTTATTTTGGTATTTGTCACTTTTATGCATTACCATTTAGGAATGTCAAAGTTGCTCGTCAATTTTAAAAAAGTGACTTTGTGTCACTTTTTAAAATTTTGTCACTTTTTTTAGTTTTTTGTCACCTTTTAAGTTTGTCACTTTTTAAGAAGATAAAAAATGATTATTGGTGCTGCACAAATGAATGATGTTATTTTGGTATTTGTCACTTTTATGCATTACCATCTAGGAATGTCAAAGTTGCTCGTCAATTTTTAAAAAGTGACATTGTGTCACTTTTTTAAATTTTGTCACTTTTTTTAGTTTTTTGCCACCTTTTAAGTTTTTGTCACTTTTTAAGAAAATAAAAAAATGATTATTGGTGCCGCACAAATGAATGGTGCTTTTTTGAGTTTGTCACTTTTTAGAGTGCGTCACTTTTTTTTTTGGTCACTTTTTTTGAGTTTGTCACTTTTTTATTTTACACAATACTTTTTACTTCCTAAAAATTTTTCATATGATTTTAAGGGTATTTTTCAAATCATATCTAATTTTAAGGGTATTTTTGTAACTACCCCAATAATATTCATCGCATTAACCCGGCTCCAAAGTCCAAACCCTTGCCTTTCACTCCTTCACCGGCGATCTTCACTTCTCCTTCTCCCTGCTCTGCTGCCGGCGTTTTGCCAACGCCACTGCCTGTCGGTTGCTGACTTACTGTGCTGCCGCTGCTGCTTGCTACCGCCTACCGGTAAGCGGCTTCTTCTCGGGCTCCGCTTTCCCCTCCTTTTTTATGTGTGAATACATTTATGAATTTGAAGAAACAACAAGAATTAAGAAGATTAGCATTTCAAGTTTCAGTTTTTCACCCATTAGCATTTCCAGTAATTCTTGTTGTTTTCTTGTAACGGTTGTAAGGGTTTGAGATTATGAAGTTGGGGGAGACTGGAGAAATAAATTACCACACTTCAATTTGCAAACATAATTGACCACAGTTCATAGTTTAGTCCAACTAAAATTCTAGATTCAACAAGAAAGCTCACATTGATGAGGTGCAAGAAAGTTCACGGAAGGTGCAAAACTAATATTTTGATTGCTACTAACGTTGTCATTATCCTTAGTCAAAATTTCGTAAAGTTAACAAGTCAATGAAGCAGGCAACTAACCTTGACTTCAGATTTTTTTACTGTCTTAATCATAAATTGATCATCTTGTAAAGTAAGAGAAGCTTCCACTCTTCCCAGGAGATGAAAACTCTCTGTCTCTCACAGCATCATTTCCACAAATTGCCAGCATATAATCCACGGGATCTACTTGACATAGCTCCCTCAAATGCCTGATAGCCCAGTCATTAAATCATCATTTAGAATTCCAATCCAATAAGGAATCAATACTAAAGCCCTTATTGTAATATAATCCTTATTAACCAAGTCATTTCACCAATATGCATCTATACAATAGAATATTGAAAATTAGAATTTTCATACATTCAGTTAGCAAAGAAAAAGAGAGAGTAACAATACCTAAAGACCACATTAGATATTGACGACTAACGAGTAACGAATGTTAGATTGTTGGAGTGCTTTTAAGTTTTAACTACTTATTACTTATTAGATTGATAACGTTTTACTTGAAATGATTTTTGCAGATTATGGAACGATTTCTTCAACCAAAACGGAAGTCCATACCTAGTTCTTCTGCTTCTAATTGTGCACTTAGTCCTGCCACTACTTCTAGTCGAGCACGCGAATTGTTAAATAACACAAAGAAGTCTCGGGCTCAATTTAATGTGGATGATCTTATTTCTGATCCAGGGAAACGTCCTCTCATCGAGTCATATGATCCTAACATCAGAGATGATGTTAGGATGGCATACTTAGAGAAAGGTCCTTGTCAACCACATGGACATGACTTTCCAAGAAGACGGATGGGAAGTGATAACAGGTGTTTTCGGAAAGAATGGTTCACTGAATTTGATTGGTTGGAGTACAGTGTAGAAAAGGATGCGGGGTATTGTTTGTATTGCTACTTGTTCAAACCGGATAGAGGGGGTGGACATATATTCACTAAGACCGGCTTTAGGGATTGGAAGCACAAAAAGACATTGAAAGATCATGTCGGTCTCTTTGATAGTGCTCATAACCAAGCTTTCGCAAAGTGTACCAACTTGATGAATCAAAAGGAAAGTTTCTCCTATGTTATTTCTAGCCAAAGTAGTAGTCAACAAAAAAGTTATAGGACGAGATTGACCGCGGTGCTAGATTGTACTAGATTCCTCTTGATGCAAGGATTGACATTTTGTGATCATGATGAATCCAAAGATTCACTTGATAGAGGAAATCTAATTGAGCTACTAGACTGGTATGCAGCTCGTTGTGAGGAAGTTAAACAAGTATTATTCAGTAATGCTCCTGATAATGACCAAATGACTTCACCAAAGATACAAAAGGACTTGGTTAATTGTTGTGCCGTAGAGACAACAAGGGCTATTATCAATGAGATGGGTGATTGTTTGTTTTCAATTTTGGTTGATGAGGCTCATGATATTTCTATAAAAGAACACATGACAGTTGTTTTGAGGTTTGTTGATAAAAGTGGGCACGTAAAGGAGCGTTTTTTGGGCATTACCCATGTCACTGATATTTGTGCCCAATCACTGAAGGATGCCATTGATGCAATGTTTTCTACGCATGGGTTGAGTATATCTAACCTGAGAGGTCAATGTTATGATGGAGCAAGCAATATGTCAGATGAGTTCAATGGCTTGAAAGCTTTAATTTTAAGAGAGAACCCATATGCTATGTATGTTCATTGCTTTGCTCACCAACTTCAGTTGACAGTTGTTTTTGTGGCACGTAGAAATGCTATGCTTGGTGATTTATTTAACATGATTGCTATTATTGTGAATTTGGTTGGTGCATCATGTAAGCATGTAGATGCTCTTCGAGCAAGTTACCATGTCGATATTTTGGAGAAGCTTAATATTGAGGAACTTTGTAGTGGGAGTGGTAAGTTTCAAGAAATGAGTTTGGCACGCCCAGGTGTTACTAGATGTGGCGCACACCTATTGACAATTACTCGTGTTATTAATATGTTTAATGCTATCATAGATGTTCTTGAGGATATATCAGAAGATGGCGTAAATTCAGATCAGAGATCAATGGCCACAAGGCAGATGAACACTATGCAGGACTTTGAGTTTGTGTTCAGTCTCCACTTTATGTTTGAAATTCTTACAATTACAGACGACCTTTCACAAGCTTTACAGAAAAAGGATCAGGATATTCAGAATGCTATGGGGTTATTGAATTTGTGTAAATATGCATTGCAGGACATGAGAGACAATGGTTGGGATAATTTGTTGAGTAGGGTGATTGAGTTTTGTCTTAGTAGACATATTTTAGTGCCAAATATGGAAGATATTGTAGTATTGAAAGGTCGACCTAGGCGTGGAGCACAGCAGGTGACTTATTATCATCGCTTTTATGTTGATTTGTATTGTTATGTGATAAACTCAATCTTGCAAGAGTTGAATGATCGTTTTTCAGAGACAACTACTGAACTCCTAACTTGCATTTCGTGTTTAAATCCAAGAGAATCCTTTGCAGCTTTTGATAGGGATAAATTGCTACGTCTTGCTCGGTTCTATTCTTTGGACTTCAATAATGAAGAGCTTTTATTACTTCGACCTCAACTTGACAAGTTTCTTATGCTTGTGAGAATGAATGAAGCTTTCTTTAACCTCAATAGCATTTCTTGTGTAGCTCAGAAGTTGGTTGAAACAGGAATTTCTTGTTATTTTCCATTGGTTTATAGGCTGATCACCTTGGTTTTGATATTACCTGTGGCAACTTCAAGTGTTGAAAGAGTATTCTCTGCTATGAATCTAATCAAGAGTGACTTGCGCAACAAAATAGGAGATGACTGGTTGAATGACAAGTTGGTGGTTTACATGGAGAAAGAGATTTTTGGAAAAATTGAGAATGAGGCAATATTGCAACGTTTTCAAAACATGAAACCTTGTAGAATGCAGTTGTCTAATATCACAGTTACAGAGTAAGTTGTATCGCGTATTTTTTTAGTATTTTGGATTGTATTAAATTATGTTTTCATATATATATATAATTGTTACGTTTTAGTGCGTTTACATATATATTGAATAATTTTTAATAATATTTAATTAAATATTAATAAACGACATTTCTTTTACAATTGCTGATTGTCGACGGTCAATGGTCAACGTCCGCTCGGGCTCAACTTTTTTGTTGGGTCCGCCACATGCAATCTCTTAAGTCCTTATAGCATTATGAATGGAGATTCCCAAAGCTTACTAAAGGAGTGTGGAAGTTCGCCAAATATTTTATGAATTTTAATGTTTATGAGGTTTTGTTACTTTTAAGTTGGGCATTTACCAGGTTGAACAACACATTTCTTCTGCAGGAGGATATAGAACCTCATTTGAAGGACATGGAAGATAAGGCTGATATTGCTTGCTGTATGCAGCATTTGCCTGTGGGAATTATTTCCTATAGTGTTTTGCCACTCAAATGCTGGTTTGTGTCTTCTAATATGATGTAGAAACATAATATGTCTACTTGTAGCTGTGCTTTGAATCTGAGGATAAAGTGAGGAGATTGTTGTACAATGTCTCATTGCTGCTGAAACCAGGAGGTTATTTTATTGGTATCACTCCCGACTCATCAACAATATGGTATGACAATCGCCAGTAATTTTTATTTGTTTGCATGTTTGAAACTATGCTACTTGTATATCTCATGCCTGACATTAGGCTTCCCTTTAATGTAAGATCTTACTGGATTGTATTACTTCATTGTTGACTGTCAACCTTATGAACACATATATGTAATTTTCAAGTTATCTCTATTTTTTGTTAAATTTTCGACAAATGATTGGAAATAGATGAAGCGTGGAGAGTTGTGTTGTCTAGGGCCCCTGAAAGATGCCCTGAAGTACTAGCTGATTCAACCTGATTGTTTGTGTGTGCTAATTATAATCTGGGGCTTATTGAACATGTGACAACCACTAAAATGTTGCTTCCTTTGAAGTGAGTTTGTTAATCGGTATGCTATCATCTCTTTCCAGGTTTGAAAGGTTTTGCCTATATTATTCTTTACTTAGTGTTGCTTAAATTAAAGGAATGAAGAGAATTGGAAAAGGTCTAATCTGTAGTGTTTCCCATAAATGTTTTACTCCCTTAGTTTCTAAATGTTTCTAGCTAAGTATATGAAGTAAACAAAAAATGAAGGTTTCCCGCTATAGGAGCCCGCCTTTGATGGATCATATCTGGTGATCAGCATTTGGGTCCTCCAGCCAGCCCTCATCTTCTCTCTAAAACTCGACCAAAAACAGCAAAGAAAATCTAAACAAAAAGGAAGAAATGTTTGTGAAGTTCATATTTTTTTTTCCAGCTGTGGATTATTGGTCCAGAAGGTGAGATGACTTACACCTTGTTATGCTTATGCAATAGTACTTAGAAGTTGTATGGCAACGTGGGTTCTTTCCTTCCATTTCTTACTTATAATGTATATGGGTTTGCCTTTGGTGGTTTTCTTAAAGAGAATAAAAGAAAAGATTTCTCTTTTTATTTCACATTTGAGATCCTTTATCATGTGATAGTAATTTCCTAGGTTATGCAGAGTATTAATATACTTGTAATCTAACGCAGATTTGCTCGTGTTTGCTTGACAAAAATCAATTTAAGGTTTGAAGTCTTTTATGACTATTTATACCATAATATTATGGCATAACCTTGTAGGAATAAGTACCAGGAAAATGTTGAAGCATAACACAACAAGAGTAGTGGAATGAAGCCCAACATTGTTCCTAACTGCATTAGATCTGAGAGCTACATGATCACTTTTGAAGTTGAGGAAGAGAAGTATATTTCCATTTTAATACATTCTCAGGCTCAATTTCTCTGTGCTACTTTCTTGTGACATTGGATTGTTTGTCACTAATTATGTTAAATTGACTTCCAGGTTCCCCTTTTCCGGTAAAAAGTACCAGTTGAAATTTGTAGGTGATATTTCTAATGAAACCCATTTGCTTAGTCCATTTCCCAAGCTTGCTCAGGTTAATATTTTCTATTGTGATTATAAGCATATATCTATTCTTAAAGTTGTGATGATTCCATCCTAATATCCTATTGGGGTTGTTTGGAAAGTGTTTACACATCTAGGGCCCATGCATTTCATCAGTATGTTTGGTAGCCTAAGCTTGTTAGTGTTTCACCCTGTCAAGTGCCCCATATAGCAAAGGGAATAGCTTCCTTCAAGCATTATGATGTCACTTCATCTTGTGTCCCCCTTGAGTCTATCGTGCAAAGATTTTCCATAAAAGCCTGTAATTGACCTTCAGAAGCTTAAGAAGACAATGACTAATCAAAGCTCAATAATAATTAGTGAATAAGTCCTTGAGTTTATAGTTTAATCAATATCACTGTGCATGAGAAAGCTATGAATATTCATAGATCAATATCTTTGTGAAAAGGAAATCTTTGTATTGGATAATTGTTTTATCGCAAGAATGTAATCAATATTTCATCAAACATAATCCCTTATCTTACACTGTAAACTGCAACTTCAACTTTCGTGGATACACTAGCACATTCTCTTTTTTTCCTGGGAAAAGGGAGAGTGGGGGGAAGGAAGGAAGTTGCTACTCCTATCCATATGCTTTCACTGGGTAAAACCCAATTAAGGAGCTCCCAGGAACTAAGACATGCATGATGCGAGGGTCTTCAAAATCTTGACATTTTTATGGATAAGCATCTGCTTTGGGATGCTTATTACCTGTTCTTCATTTATTTTTTAATTTTCAGTTATGAGAATTGGTAATTATGTTCCATAGGTTGGCTAGAGAGGCTGGCCTTGAGTACATGGAGATAACAAACTTGACTGAATTTTATGACGATAATAGGTACTTTCTTTGAACTTTGTTATCTACTTTCTCTTACCATTTTTATGATTACCCTTGAACTTGTGCGGGTA
The DNA here is from genome assembly GCA_903798235.1 of Fraxinus ornus. Classification (NCBI taxonomy): domain Eukaryota; kingdom Viridiplantae; phylum Streptophyta; class Magnoliopsida; order Lamiales; family Oleaceae; genus Fraxinus; species Fraxinus ornus. The sequence continues at coordinate 26,136 of CAIGRF010149133.1, forward strand.
ATTGAAATATAAACAGTCGTCTTGTTTATTATAATTTTGTTGTCAATTTTAAAGTTTTGATACCATTTTGCATCCAAACCCTGTTTGACAACCATTTGTTGAAGAAAATGAGTTTTTGAATAGTAATTTTTTTTGGGTGAATATGTGGTTAAAAAGTAGGAAAAACTTTTGGGTTTACGCGAAGAATATTTTATTGTGAGAATGTGTGGTTGAAAATGAGTATGAGAAAAAAGAGTTTTGAAAGAATGTTTACCAAACAAGGGCTAAATGTTGTGTGCTCACTAGGCCTTAAACTTAAGGTAAAGTTCTAACTAATTTCCTACGATTAGTTTCGATATACTTCTTAAAAGATTATATTGTATGCCAAGAAGAGAGGAAACAAACAGAGTCCCTAAAAGTGACCTATCATTACATCAGCATTGTTCATTGTCTGCTAATTATTTGTGAAAGATGTTTTCATTGGTCGTGTTATTTTATCTACGACACAGTAACTATTGCAATTATGTCTGTAGCATAACTGATGCATTATTATCATGTCAGATATTAGTTTTTTTCTCTAGTCTTAGTGGCTTAAAAAATATCATATAAATCTTCTGTATTTGGTTAGACCAATTGCATTATTGATCTTGTTTGAGTTTCTATCAATTGTTTGATCTTGTGAAAGGTAATGAAGAGTTTCTATTGTTCTCTATGGTGTTTTGACACGTAATGGTCCATGGATTGTTTTTACAGTGATCTATTGTTAGGAACTCATGGGTGTATCAAGAGTTTTGAACTATGCAAATTTGTTCCTTTATTGCTATGATTTGTGCCTGATAATTTTTTTTGATAAGCACACTGATTGTTCTGCTAAATAACGTTAAAGGATTGTAGTTATCTGTTTCCACTTGCTATAGTGTCCATAAATTGGTATCGGTTTTCACAAAAACCCCTACTGCACTTTACTTTTTTTTTTCAGCGGAGCACTTGAAATATTCAAATCCAATATAGTTCTTTGATGTTATATTTTAATTGAATTACTGGTCTTATGATAGTTCCAAAGCATGGTCTGGTCTTCTTTTTTTCTCTACATAAACTCCCTTTCTAGATTGTCGTTCTCACCCCCACATCTATGATTAATCGGAGAGGACATTCCAAATTTCTGAATCTAAACTCTAGTATGGACATTTTTTTTTTGTTTCTTTTTCAGATGCAAATTTCATGGATTCTTTCTTCTTATATATTAAATTTTCTAAAAATGTTTTTTTTTTTTTATAACCGTGGATGTCCGGGCCCGCTTGCGCGCACCTCGACTAATCCCACGAGGCCCTGAAGTTTACAGCCGTTTCTCACCTCAGTGGCCCTGAGGGGACTCGAACTGGTGACCATTGGGGAGCAAACCCAAGGCCTGACCAATTGAGCTACCCCTCAGGATTAAATTTTCTAAAAATGTGATGCAGTTATAGTAAGTGCAGCATTAAAGCAGCTATAGAGCATTTATTATTATGCCCTTGTTTGGTTTAGATAAAAATCAAATTTTACTAGATTTTGATAAAAGTTGATGGAATGTGTGATTGAAAAGTTGTTCCCATGAAATGTGTGGAATCGGTTCACATGCATGTTATAGGTGTTATGTTGGAAGCACCTGTATGGTGCCTTTTTTGTGTTTGGACTAAGGACGAATGAAAAATTGCCAAGTGAAAGTCTATAAAAATTCCGTGAACCATTTTCTGTACACTTAGCATCACTCTTTCATAATTTCATTTAACTATTTCAAAACTTTGTGACAATATTTCTAATAAATGGGAGAAAATCTGAAGACATGAGAAAAAAGAGCTTAAAAATATCTTTTAGCCCCTGTTTGATATATATTAAAATCTTCATTTTCATTTTTCTACTCATTTTCAATCACAAATTCTTCAATAAAATAATATTTTTCATCACATCAATAATTTTTCCTTCTTTTTCAACCACACATTCTCCATCAATCTACTATTCTAGAATATATATTGTTTTTGGCCGATAGGATCTGTTACGAATAACAAAGCTCGGGGAAGGCTTGTAGTCTTTGAAAAGAGATGAGGCGTCTTTGAAATGGCCCATTACTTCGTGGGGGTACTGGGGTGTTTTTATAATTTGCTCTTTATGTTTTGATTGTATGACTTCTTAAGATGGTTTTGATTTGGAATACATAAAAATGAAGAATAAAGTTACCTTCTTTTTTTTTACTTCAATTCTTTTTACAAGCACCCACACCCTAATGTGTCAATCCACCTTCCGGTATTGCTTTTGCTGCTTTATTGAAAGTTACTCTAAATATTGCTTGACGTAAAAGAGAAACGCGATTTCTTTAACTTCTATCGAATTTTTGCATGACCTGATGGAACTTAACGAGCTAATGAGTTTCCATGTTTCATAATATATTTAACCTGCATGTTGACTGATTAAGCATTTAATTGTGATAAATTGGACCTGGTATTTCTTCTTTTTCTTCTAAAATATCTGGATGTGCCGGCCCCCTACTCTTAAAGAATTTGCCTATTTATCCAAAAAAAATATATATATCTTAATGATAGTAAGTAAATTGAACCAAAGAAAGCATATGGCAACAAATCCACAGCTCGATTTTTCATTAGATCTCTCATATTTTGTCATCTGTTTGCAGGGTGATGATAAAGCTCTCTTCCTTGTTAGTAAACAGAAAAATGTGGGCATCTTTGAATTTTGCGAACCTTTTGAAATATGTTGAGATTCATATGCAGGATAAGAGTCATAAAGATATCTATTATTAGTTTATCTTAATTGAAGTCCTTTAATGGTCATGCAGAAATAAAGGGTTCTATTTTAAATGTCATGAAGGCCATCAGATTTCGATATATTACAGGTTTATTTACCTTCTGAGATGAGAATTGCTCGCAAGGTTTGCATTAACGAAGCCATCTAGGTTGTAAGAAAGGGACAGCAGTCTAAATCAATAGATAAATGTAGAATGATGTTGATATACATGCTGGTAAATACATGTTCATAGAGTGGTTGAAAGATTGTTTTTAAATCCATCAAGTACATAGGCAGGCTATTTAATACATGTGATGACTTATCCTAGAAACATGAAATCTTTTCATGTATTATTTATGGGTCTTACCTTCAAGCTTTTTTTCCCTGCATTTTTGTGAATCGGATTTCTTTGATGTCACAGAGAGATTGGCAAGGGACTGATTGGAGAGAAGATGAGAAGAATGGAAAGACAGATTTAGCTTTAGGACTGGGGAAGATAACCGAGCAGAAAGGCATTTTAGGTCCCGGTCCAGCAGAGTTGAGCTTTCCGGAAGCTCTTTCATCTGTTTCAAATTGGGTTTTTGAATGAAATGAGGATTAGCATAGTTGTTGCCTTATGTATTCAAACAAATTAGTAAATGTACTTTATTATAATGGAAGCATGGGGAGATTCCATATCTGCTAATGCACTGTATATCCTTATTGGCACTTTTAAGTCGCCTNAAAAGAGATGAGGCGTCTTTGAAATGGCCCATTACTTCGTGGGGGTACTGGGGTGTTTTTATAATTTGCTCTTTATGTTTTGATTGTATGACTTCTTAAGATGGTTTTGATTTGGAATACATAAAAATGAAGAATAAAGTTACCTTCTTTTTTTTTACTTCAATTCTTTTTACAAGCACCCACACCCTAATGTGTCAATCCACCTTCCGGTATTGCTTTTGCTGCTTTATTGAAAGTTACTCTAAATATTGCTTGACGTAAAAGAGAAACGCGATTTCTTTAACTTCTATCGAATTTTTGCATGACCTGATGGAACTTAACGAGCTAATGAGTTTCCATGTTTCATAATATATTTAACCTGCATGTTGACTGATTAAGCATTTAATTGTGATAAATTGGACCTGGTATTTCTTCTTTTTCTTCTAAAATATCTGGATGTGCCGGCCCCCTACTCTTAAAGAATTTGCCTATTTATCCAAAAAAAATATATATATCTTAATGATAGTAAGTAAATTGAACCAAAGAAAGCATATGGCAACAAATCCACAGCTCGATTTTTCATTAGATCTCTCATATTTTGTCATCTGTTTGCAGGGTGATGATAAAGCTCTCTTCCTTGTTAGTAAACAGAAAAATGTGGGCATCTTTGAATTTTGCGAACCTTTTGAAATATGTTGAGATTCATATGCAGGATAAGAGTCATAAAGATATCTATTATTAGTTTATCTTAATTGAAGTCCTTTAATGGTCATGCAGAAATAAAGGGTTCTATTTTAAATGTCATGAAGGCCATCAGATTTCGATATATTACAGGTTTATTTACCTTCTGAGATGAGAATTGCTCGCAAGGTTTGCATTAACGAAGCCATCTAGGTTGTAAGAAAGGGACAGCAGTCTAAATCAATAGATAAATGTAGAATGATGTTGATATACATGCTGGTAAATACATGTTCATAGAGTGGTTGAAAGATTGTTTTTAAATCCATCAAGTACATAGGCAGGCTATTTAATACATGTGATGACTTATCCTAGAAACATGAAATCTTTTCATGTATTATTTATGGGTCTTACCTTCAAGCTTTTTTTCCCTGCATTTTTGTGAATCGGATTTCTTTGATGTCACAGAGAGATTGGCAAGGGACTGATTGGAGAGAAGATGAGAAGAATGGAAAGACAGATTTAGCTTTAGGACTGGGGAAGATAACCGAGCAGAAAGGCATTTTAGGTCCCGGTCCAGCAGATTTGAGCTTTCCGGAAGCTCTTTCATCTGTTTCAAATTGGGTTTTTGAATGAAATGAGGATTAGCATAGTTGTTGCCTTATGTATTCAAACAAATTAGTAAATGTACTTTATTATAATGGAAGCATGGGGAGATTCCATATCTGCTAATGCACTGTATATCCTTATTGGCACTTTTAAGTCGCCTTAGACATATTAGACTGTACGGTGGACTGAGATTTTGCTTCGATTCTTTTTTAGTATTGATCAACATTACGTATTTTGGGTAATGGGGGTTTTTGTTTGTTAGTTTCTTGATGATCTTCTAAATTCTTCGTGCTTAAGCGTAAAAGTAGGGTTGTACAAAAAAATCGCGAAACCGCAAATCGAACCGAAGTCGTTGGTTTGGGTTCACGTGGACCCGTGATTTCATTTCTCTCAAATCAAATCAAACCGTTTTAAAATGGTTTGATTTAGGTTTCGCATTTTAAAAACTCCAAAAAATCAAATCGAACCGTACTTTTTTTGATTAAAAAAATATTTTTATTAAATTATAAATTTTATTAAAGTATAGTTTTTAGTTTTTAGGATTTAAAATATACTTTCTTG
>CAIGRF010149133.1:40026-60295 GCA_903798235.1 Fraxinus ornus
TAAATGTTGATCATGCCATAATTCAAAAGCCGTGTAGTTTTTGTGAAATTTCTCGACTAAAAATGCAAAGCTATATTACATGACAAATTTGTACGAGGAAAAATACACTTAGCAATACAAATTGATTTTAATTCATGTATAATAATGTATTCCAATATTTTTAAGACCCAGCAATTTCACCACAAAATTCTGGAGATAAGGCTTATAATGTCCCCCTCCCTCTTGCATATATTTTCATATTAAAACCTAGCCTAGGCGTTGATGGTGTTTCTACTAAAAAATGATGTTGACATCCTGGTAAGGTTTAATACTACATTTTTCCCTAAAATGAGATATCAAATAATAGCATACACAATGTATATTCCTATAAGTAATGGAGCCATTTTTTCTCCGTCAGTGAGTGATATTTAACAGCAGTACTATGAAATTTGAAATTTGAACAAACCAATAAAATGGTGTTAACTGTTACATAAAAAATAGTTGTTTAGCCGATGGAGGATGGCACAGAATGGTATTTTTCAGTCCGCTCTTATTTTAGATTTCTCTTGGGTCCTGTGGAGAGTTCATTCCCCTGGAGGATGGTGTAGCATTGCAAACTACCCCCACGGGTGGCATTTTTATTGTGAACGGTAGTGAGGAGATGGACATTAACGATGGATAATCTCTGAAAAAAAGGCTTTTATGTTATCAAGTGGTGCTATATGTGTAGGAGCGATGGGGAGACGCATGATCACTTGTTCATTCACTGTGATGGAGTCCGTTGGCTATAGAATAGTATTCTGACTTCTCAGCATATAGATTAAGTGTTGCCTAGACGTATGGAGGACGTGTTGCGGGCATGGAAGAGAAAACTTCGAGACAAGGATAGCAAGCTAATTTGGAATCTTATCGTAGGATGTATTGTTTGGTGTGTATGGAGGGAAAGGAACAACCGATGCTTTGAAGATCAAATACGGACCACGGAGCAATTTAGAGAATTATTTTTTCTGACTTTATATACTTAGTTTAACGCAGCGACTAGCAATCCTATAGAGGGGCTGTCTAACTTCATATCTTTTCTTTCTTGTTTAAACTGATAATACACTCCCTGCGTATTCTTTTTTATTAATGAAATTTCCTAATTATTTATTAAAAAAAAAAAAATAGTTGTTTCCCTTTACTTTATTTAGGGGGTGTTCGGTCGTGTTTAAAATCCAATTAAAATTGAAAATATGGTCGTTATTGGGCCTCACTCGTCTAATAAAAGTCAACGATAATGACTAGTTTTTCAATTTTAATCTCTACCGAACACGCCCTTAAAATGGAAACAAATGGAACCAAAATTATAAATTGTAGAATCAGACTCAAAATCCCATAGAGCATGGATAAATATTCTTCAAAGCCAAGTGATTTTGACTCAGGTTGCGAAAACACAATCATGCAAATAAAGATGCAAGTATGTCAAATAATTTGTATGTATGGATGTGAACATAAGCATGCACACCATTTTCACATAAATAAATCAGGGAAAAAAATGTTACAGCTTACAAAATCATTCATTTCTAATCATCTAAGAGGAAAAGAAAATCCAATCAGCAAACTGCAATAATAGTTTTGTGCACTGTAGATAGTTAGCAAGCACAAGTCACGCAGACTGTCTTGAGGTGGAAGCGAGTCCAATTGCTCAGTCCAATAGATTAGTTACCAAGCACAAGCTTAAATTTAAATTTTTATATTAATAAGACAAACAGATAATAACCTTGGTTTTTATTATCTGTAGTATAAATATTAGGGAAAAGGAAGCTGCCAAAAATTGGATGCCCTTACTCACCAGGAAAAGAAGACGAAAGTTCGTAACAAACAATGTTCCTGCCTCATCAATGTTCCCAAGTACGACAACATATCCCTGAAGGTAAATTCATAACCACAGTTAAGACTTTAACATTTTTTGTATTTCAGATACAAAAAGGAAGAAAGAGAAAAACAGTGAAGTATTAAATCATCAAAATACAGTCTGAATAATAAGAGGAAGTAAAATTTTCCCCATCAAGGCTGCTAGATGCGATAAATAAATTTAATAAAAAAAATGTATCTTACGGGGTAAAAAATAATAGAACAACAATTAGATGTGGTCAAACCAAGAATTTCTTTATTCAGGTGGGAGAAATTTACCAGGTCACACCAAGTCATAAGGAGACTAGAAAAAATCATTGTGGTATAAGCAAAGATCAGAAAATTTGTCTCCATAATAGTTCCTATTCTTTTCTTTCCTGGAGCACCATAGGTAATTTTTAACTGAGATGTGAATAGAGAATCCTTTACAAATAAAGAAAGGTTGTGAAACGGAATGGAAGTACACAACCAGTTCGATTCATATTCAAGATTTAGTACGCAGAAGGATTTTATGGTTTGAGGTATACCAGTATTTTCAGAGGCAAATTTTAGGTGAACTCTGGCCATGGAAAGAAAATAACCTTGTTACATATGAGGAAGGTATTTTTTTCAATTTGGATGAGTGCCTGGAAATTTGGGGCAAAGCTACATGCCTAGATTCTTTGGTCAAACACCCCAAGAAACTTCTACTTTTTCGTTTCTTCTCCTTCTTTTAGGGTTTTCAGAACAGATAAATAGAAATTCTTGGATATTCATGCAACACAGCCAACTTGAACAATTTCCTATCAACTTCTTACATTCATCTTAAGGCTTTGAGAACCTTTTCCATCATTAATTATCAAACAGGTTGAGCTTTATCTTACTTTTACCAAGATCACCCAATACCTTCACCATCTATCACAAACCAAACAATCATCAATACACTCCATGTGTCTCTACTATGTTGGTACTCCTACTGTGCTTATTTAGAAAAATAAATTTTAGTACTAGGCACAGTTTAAAATGGTTTAATTGCTATATTGGATTCATTTATGTTAACAAATTAAATTTCTATTTTTATAATAATTTTTCATTATGAAGCCATGGGGCTTATCCCTTGCAATGAAGAGTAACACCTTGCCTGGCACCTTCTCATCATAAATTTGAAACTTTGAAGCTATAATATTCTAATTAACCAATCAATCTCATTTTCTTTTATACTAGTATTCTTGGATACTGTCCCAGCAGCCAAAAAAAAAGCCTAAAAACTCATCAAATCTGCGTCCTCTCATCAAAGTCAGCCCTAATCCATCACCAAACTCGTTCACAAAGTAATCCCCACTAAACCTAAACATGAAATCCACCGTAGGAAGCCTTTATAAGGAATTTCCAAAAGCTATCTTGCAAAATCTTTTAGAATTGGATTAATACGATGATTCTCACTAAATAATAAAAAGCTGGAAAAACTAAAATTTTAAGATTTCAAGTACCACCATAGATTTAGATTGCATCTCTCTTACAAAATTTTGTCATTGCATCCAAAATTATGCAAGATTCAAGTAATTCATCAAAATAAAAAAATTGTATTTTTTGCCTTAACTTAAAACTTCATTCCACAACATTTTGAATTGATACATGCTGATATTCTTAGCAACAGCAAGTTTCTCCAAATTAGTAGCAAATTCATTTTTTAATAACATGTTAATATATTTAAGTTGAAATGAACATATTTTTAAAGAAAGGCATCATGTTCAAAGATTACTATGATTTTGGACACATGAATGAAGAAATCAATGCAACTTGTGAAATGCTGGGAGAGAACTATTAGATAACAACATCAGAATAGTTTGCTTGTTTCTTCAATGAGATCATGCAGTCTTTCAAAGATATAATAATTAGTTGCATGTGTCTTAACTTTAACCTCCACCCCTACAGTCAATCTCATAATTAATGCAGAACAGTGACCTTATTGCATAGCTATAATCACCATGGACAACGTATGAACGATAATGAAATTCCTAAGAGAGAGTTCTATATAAAGAAAGAGAGACAGTACAATGCTTCAGGAAAGGCCAAAGCCCTATTAAATCTACGAATAAATGATCTCTACTTTATTGGAAATATACCTTAACACCTTCCATTTCTTGTTTCTTTTTTCAAAACTCAACCTGTCCCCTTAACAATACAAACAGAAGCACACTAATACAAACAATCTAATAACATATTCCAAAACTGAACATTGGTCTATTACGATTAACATTCATTTGTCACAACTTTTGAATTTATTTTTCCACAAAAAACTGTTGCGCTTTCAGGCCTCATAACTATCCAAGAACTTATCAACAATAATTCTTGAAAATGCACTAATAATCATAAAAGTAATATACAAATGCATGCATACACGTCTCTAACCATTTACCTCCACGATGACTTGCTCGGCTTCCAGCAAGAAGTGCTGTAGTCCTTGCGGCACAGACCTTGATACCGGCTGCAAATTCAAGAAAATCTCAACAAATTCAATTAATATATTTTTCAACTAATTCAATCTTCAACCCAACCAATTGTATCTCTGCGTGAGTGTAACCCTAAGAAAAAAAAAAAATAAAGAGAGAGAGGCAATTCAGTAATTTACATCAATCTTGGTCCATTCAATGGCGTCCCAGCTACCGGAGCATTCGATCATTCCCGACTCAGTAAGTCGGGAGCCGGCATCGCTGAGCGAGGTGATCTCATTGAGCGACTTCTCGGTATGTCCATTTTCGCGGCGAGTCGACGGAGAGATTTTGTGATTTTTTTTATTTCTTATTTTTTGGAAAAGAATTTCTGTTCGCGGGTTATGTGAAAAGAGTTTTGCTATGGGTACACGCCCGGGTATCCGACCCCACTGCCCTCCTCACAATAGGGGGGCGCAGAATTATTATATTCTACGTGGAGTTCATAGTGGGCCCCTCACTTATGTGAGGGGCGGGTAACCCGGAGTGTAAACACTCCGGATACCAATAGCAATTTCCATGTGAAAAACCTGATGAGACGTGGGACCCATATGACACACCCAACAGACCGTTATTCTGTTCTTTCTTTGTAGCTGGGTTCGAACGATCCCAATTCTTGGTGTAAAGGAAATTGAATCTTGAAGAAGTACAATTGGACAACCTTAGCAAATCAGAAAATCTACCGCAAACTGGAGCCTTCAGTTTACTGGTTTCCAACTGAGTTAGTTGAAATCTTTCAACCAACTGGAGCCTTAATTGTTAGGTGGTAGTTAATAGCTGAAATGACTCTTGTATTGTGTCTATAAATAGTCTGGCTAGGTGATAGAAAAGGGTGTCTTTCAAGAGTGAAAAAGGAGAAGAGAAAGTGAGATAAAATAGAGGGATGAACTCTGGTAAATCTGGTATTAAATTTTCTGGTGATTTTTGGTTTTGTAAATCATGTTAGTCTCGGGTTAATAAAGGCTGAGGAAGAGGTTTTCTTCCTGTTTAAATCCATTCTCAATTTTTAATTCTTGCTGTTAATCGTTTTCTTAAAGCTTGTTGGTTCAACACCGTTTTTATTGTATTTGTGCAAATACGGTAAGAGCAAGGCAAATCCGGTAAGCTAGAAATTTGGACATTTTTTTCTTCTCCTGCTGGTGCATCTTTGATTACTGGAATTCTTGATTAATTCCAAAAGTTAAGGTAGCCTTCAAAAACTCAAAACACTTGGATTGTGTAATAATTTTCAAACATCCAAAATAATTTATAATTTAGTAAAGAAATTCAATATGATAGTTCGCTTAAGTTTGAGTTCTTGTTGTGGCAAGTGCAAAATTTAAAGATTCAAATGCTAGGAACAGATGAGGAGTTGGCTACGAGTTTAGGTAACAATTATGAAATAAAGAGATATCAAGCTGTAGTATTAGATCGTCCAAGACATTTAATTTATTATTTTGGTGGGGTTGCTGCCATTACAAATTCTATACCCAGACAGTTCTTTTGCAAGCACGATGATTTACATTTTACAAGCAAAACTCCAGAAAAGCAACAAAATTAACAGCATCACCTATTCTTGTTCAAGAAATGATACTGATATAGCATCCATGATGGAACAGATTAAGCAAAATGCTACAGAAAGTTTTGGCCTGTAGTAAATTCTAGAAGACCAATATAGAAATTCGAATTCCTCATTTATAAGTCAGGGAAACATTCAAATTCAAGCCAAACCCAAGATGACAGTATAAAGCTCACCAACATATCAAACTGCAAAGACCATGCTGGAATAGGAAGCATTGGAATTCCAATGTGCATGCTTCATGGAGGAGAAAGCTCAAAAAGGTGACTTGTACACAATACTTCACACAGTAACAACTGTACAATAACTGCATAAATAATTTGGATAGCAAATCACAAGCATTGAAACCAATCATGGCCAAAGGAGAAACTTTTCACCGACTGCGTAATTGGAAATTTTGATCCCAATGCCAATGAAGGTTACAGTCAGTATGTACAGAAGCCTCTTGAACAAGGCAGCTGATTGATCCCATCTCCTTGTATAAACCCTGAATGGTATTGATTGGGAATCTACATCATAAAGAAAGCTCCTTTGGCTGAAATACTGAACACTAGAAAATTAATGCTGCTACACATCAACACATTTGTCAAACCTTCAAATAGTGGCACCCTCCACTAGTGATTTGGCATTAACTTCTCTACCATATCTCCACACATAGTTGAGACCAACAAGTAGCTCAATAATCGATTCTTCCGTCTTTTCCTGATTTGCAAAGTAGAGGGTTTGTACAAGAAGCACATTTGTTCGGGAAACTAAGTTCTGGTGCTCAAAGCTCCGTTCAGACTGCCATCTTATCATGTTATGAGCAAGTGGAGCCAGCCAATCTAGTATATCCAACATTGCCTGATTCCGTGCTCCGGCAAGAGCTGTATCATAAAAAGACGAAGACGGACTCTTAGCACATGGCTTCAGTTTAACCCTGAGGCTCACCCTGATGCTAGCAGGCAACATGTTGTAGAGGTCAGTTCTTGCTTCATTACCAATCAAGTGAGGAGATGCCACCAATTTCTCAATTATGACAATAATATTTGCGTAGTGCAGTGCTAAGGCAGCTGCCCCGAGGGTTTCCGGAGGGGCATTCAACAGCCGGTTCTTTGAACCAACTGATAGATTCCCATTAGTGGAGTTGCCATGAGAATGTAGTTCTGTACTGACATCCTTAGTCACATCAGGAACTCTAACATTAACATCACCCATCATGGATCCTGTTAAAGGTCCTGATGCGGTTAATCTGTTTGGTTTCGAATGTGTAATTTTTTGTTTTGAATTCGAAGATTTATTACGGAACTGCCACAACCTCGTGGAGCTTTTTCTTGTTTTGGGTAGTGGACCAGAATTTTCTGTTGACCTAACTAGAGGACCAGAATAAAAGCTAACAGCACTACGTTTTCCAGAGATCGGGCCCAATGCTGTTATTGAATTTCCAAGAGGGCCAAAATGAAAATCACTAACATTGTTTGCTCTCGAGATTGGACCCGACATAGAAATCTTGTTTCCTAATGAACCCGATGAAAATCTAGGGATGCTATTTTCGGAAGGGTGAACTGATGATGGCATGAAGAGAATTGATTGGCTGCGACGACTATAATTAGAATCTGAAACTCTAGAATCTGTGAACTCCACTTCTGCCACATGATTAGTTCCAAAAACATGTCCAATCCTACCATGTATCGTAAATACAGATCTAGCTAAAAGATGAATTGTGTAATCATAAGTCCGATTCCAAAGAGAATTTTCCTTTAGATGCTTCATTTCTTGCTTCTTCCGTGCAACCTTCTTTTCATATTCAACCAAACTAATGCTATCCGCATCATCATTACCCTTCATTCTCTTCAAAGTCTGCTCAAGATCCGCAAGTGTCTCCATTTCTTGATATAAATTTGCATCGGTGATGATGAACCGCTCCATCTTCTTAGTTTTCTTGTCCATCTTATTCCTAGTGAATTGCCAACCATATGTGTCAGCACCAATCTTTATCAAATCATTATACGCTGGCTCAAAACTCCTTAACAGAGGATCACTACATTGCTTGGACAGCCTCGCCACAGCTCGTGACACTTGTCCTAAGTTCTCCATCATCTCTAAGCATATCAAACTCACAATGAGATCATCATCCTCCGACACAAGCTTTTTAATTCCCACTGAATTCATTATCTCCTCCCTCAGTCTAGCAACTTGCTTATCAGTAAGTGACTGCCATAGGTGAAGAAGCTTTGACATCAAGCTTGCGGCTTCAAAAGCCAAAACCCCAATCCGTGCCTTTTTGGAATCAAGCTCATGCTTCTTCGAAGTTCTCCACAGACTGCTAAACCATGATTCTGAAACCATTTCTAGCCGCTACAAAAATGCACAAGAATGATCTTTAAGAAATGCTCCCAAGGAGCGCTATTGATTCTGAAGTGCGAATAAAATAGTACAAAAAAATAAAGCTGCAAAAGTAGTAATATATATTTGCCAACATTTTTAAATAGATTTAGCTTTCTGCCCAATTTCCAAATCAGATAGATCAAGCAGGTAAAAAGGTGAAAAAAAAGTAACCGGAAAATAACTTCGGTAAGATTTATCACCGATTTTCTCTAAGTTCGGCAAATTAATCTAAAGCAGAAATAGCATAAAACCATATATAAAAACACCTTTTGCCTTTTCAGTTGGCCACAAAAGATCTGGTGAAATATATTCCAATACAAATAATTATGCATCAAACTGATATACTATAATCAACTTGTTGCTTATTTTACATAATTAAATTCGATTCTCCTTTTTTACTAGTTAAAAGCTAAAGAATATTGCGAAAAAGGTTTTAAATCGCTAAAAGGGATTCTTTATTTATTTTTATTTTTTTTATCGAAAAGGGGGGAAAAAATAGAATCCAAAACCAATTAATTTAAGTTACATAATTTTTTTGAAAAGTCGATACTGCAAACATTTAACAGCACAAGAAATTCTTCAAAATTTGTTAGTACTTTTGCCTAATCAAATTACAAGCAGACTATTTTCCTTTATCTTTCCATTTCAACCAAAGTATACAAATAGATTTTCACAATCAGACTATTTTCCTTTATCTTTTCCATTTCGAACGCTTCAACCAAAGTATATAAATAAATTTTATGTCATCGTAAAAAAGCAACAAAAACAAGGAAGAAGAAAAAAAAAATGCAAGATTGAGCTTTCTGCACGGAAAATAAAAAAAAAAAAAAGAGAGAGACAAAAATAATAAGAAAAAAATCGACACTTACATATTCTTTGGGCTGACAAAAAATGGATAGCGAATTGAATCTCCTTATAGAATCAACCCGAATCACAAGGTTATGTGGAAGTTTTGGGTCTGTAGAGAGAATAAAGGAAGGAAAGAGAGTAGAAAGTTGCAGCGGAGACCATAAAAGGGCCACATGCACACAAAAAGAAGCCGAAATTGGAGAAAAGGATGAAACCGAGTAGAAGTTTGCACATCAACCCTTATTGTTCATTTATCTTTCTTATTGTGTCTCCATATTTTCACTTTTGACCATTTTGCTTTGCATTTGTCCATATTTAGTTGCTTTTAAAAGTTACTTTTCTAATAAATGAGTTTCTTTAGTCGAAAATAATTTTTAAAATGACAAAATAAACAAATTTAAAAATAAGTATTGTCTTTAATGATCTAACGTGTATTCGATTTATGAGTACTGCAAAATGTCGAAAAGGGTATAATTATTGATAAGTTAGAAAGATATATTATTTATCATTGAATGTTGTATTATGCATGGACCGTACAATACATTTTATGAATTATTAAACTTTATTTCTTTTTCACTCGTATAGATTTTATAGTTGAAATTTGTTAGTTCTTGTCCACTTATATTTCTCCATACTGTAAGACTGAGTACGTGAAATAGAGAGTGAAAGAGATGAAAATTAAATGACAAATATTTCATAATGGAGTTCACATTGTGACTTGTTTATTTTGCTTCTTGTTGCAATTATAAATTTTGACCTCTTAATGAAATAACTTTAGATACAATTATATGATAGATGACAATAAAATTGAATTATACTTGTGGAGGTGAGTATGACATGTACATGTTGCATGTAGATTCAATTATGACTTTATACTATTTTCAAGAGAGACTTTAGACATGGACATATGACTTAGATTATGTTAATATAAATCAAAATCAGATTTTTAGTAAATTTTGATAAAAGTTGATGAAATATGTTGTTGAAAAGTGGTGAATCAACTAAATATATTGTTAAAATTAATATTTAACTTTGATTTTCAAGTTTTATAAACTTTAAATCTACACAAAAGCATAAGCTTGATAACAAATGAAGACAAAATTAAATAATTTTCACTAATTTCTTGGTAAGTGAAAATATAAATTAATCACAAATCCTTATTCTTTCTCTCAATCTACTAATGACACAATTTTATAAAATTAACGAGAAAAGAAAATGTAAGTATAACGAAGGTATTAGGAGCTTTAGTGCTTGTTTGATAGTGCTTATAAGTCGTGACTTGTGAATCTTATAAGCTTTCGAATAATAAGTGAGCAATAAATTGTAGATTCTACGATATGTATAAATAAAAATTATGTTTGATTTGCTTAAATTAAAATTTAAGTTTTGACATATGTGCATTATAAGTTTTTTGAGTTATATCAAAATTTGAAAGGATAGAGGAATTAGGGGTTTTTCCAAAAGGGAAAGAAAATGTTAGGGGCAGAAGCAGAAATATGAGTAACTAGATATGTCACAATCATCCTTCATCAGAGGCGACCACGCGGAGAAATCTTTTTATATATTTGTTATTTGATCCTAGCGTCTGATCGAAATGACCGGTTCAATCCAAACTTGAGCCCAACATTAGGTCGAGTTCAAAAATAAAAAGTAATTATATATAGTTTTTCAATTAAAATACAGAAAAATTTTAAATGTAAGAGATTAAGTATCACTCACTTCAAAATCAAGATAGTAAGTTTAAAATTTAAAAAATCAGATATTAATTAAATTTTATTTATGAAATATTAATTAAAATATATTTTATAAATTAAATCTATTAATGTTACGCTTCTATACAATTTGGTCACAATTATCAAATTAATTGGTCACAAATTACTTTTCGTTCATGAATAAAAACATTTATAGTTCAAAAATTATTTCACGATTACAGATCAAAAATTTCATCGGTCACAAATTTAAAAGATTATATGTCACAATTTATTTATCGATCACAAATGACAAATTTTATAAGTCACAATTTGTTACACAATCAAAAACTATCAAATCATTAGACACAAATTAACAAGTTTTTAGGTTATATATTATTTATTGATCATAATTTATCTATTTATTGGTCACAATCAACAAAATAATTTGTGACCACCACCAACATTTTTGACCTCACCTAAACCATTGTCACGATCGGAGGAAGAGTGTCGCGATCCTAGCTTGGTGTTGTGCTCGGCAGTCGTCACTATGCCGACACAGAGGCACCGCCCCCTGCGCAGCGCCAGAGCTCTCTGTCGGGACGTTGCTGCGAACGGCAACGCAATGCCCTATTGCAGTGCCTGACGGTGCTTGCTTGGTGGCAACGAGCAGTGTTGGCAGCCTCTTATGGTGGTCTGTGCTAAAGGGGTAGAAGAGAGAAGGAAGACGGGAATGATTAGGGTTTGGGAAGTGATGGGGTAGATGGGAGGGAAGTGGGGGTGGATGGGGTAGGATGGGTATATAGAGTCATTTAATTTTACAATACTATCGTTCATATTAAAAATTGAATTTTTATCTAGTTTTTGAAATAAATAACTTGAAGTCTGAATTTGGAATTTGAAATTTAAAAAATTGGTTGGGTGTAATTTCCACTTAAAAGAGGTTATTAGTTCATTGACAAGATAAACAATCCCATTTTATCTGTGTTTCAGTTTTCAGTTTATTTTTCAATTTTTTTTTTTTTTGAGAGTATATTATAAATTGTTAAAAATGCATTTGATTTCTCATTTTGAAAAATCGTTTTTCAAAATAGAAAATCAGAAAATATGTTTGGCTTGAAATTTTGAAAAAATATTTTTTGATATTTATTACATAAAATTTGAGTATCCAGAAAGCAGAATAATTTATGTTAACATATTATCAAATAATATATACATTTAAATTTTGATTAATCATACAATATATTTTCGTTACAAAAGTAAATAAAAATAAATAATAAATTAAGTTGACAAAATATAAGACATACAAATAAAAATGACGTGAATTGAGAATGTTTTTATTTGTGTTCATTTAAATATATTTTTTAGAATTTTATGTAAATAATCATTGAGAGTTTGGACTATTTTTGCTTTTTATGTTTTCACTTTCTATATTTCTACAATTTTTATTTTTCTAGGATTTTTATAATTTTTAGTTTTTATTTTTTAGAATCGTATATTCTATTTTTTCCATTTTTTTTTTAGTTTATTTCTTTAGAATTTTATTTTTTAAAATTCTTATTTGAACACTTGTTTTCTATGTTTTGAGTATTTTCAAAATTTTCACTAATCTCTCTCAAAACATATATATATAAAAAAAGTTTATGTTATATGTTTAACTTTGTTTTTGAATATGTATTTTCATAAGTAATAGGCCAAATAAGTTTGAGGTATTTTTCAAAACTGAAAACAGTTTGAAAACAGAAAATCAAACGCATCCTAATTGTTTTCAATTTCGACATGCAAACAAATTAATTTATGTAAATGTTTTACTTATAAATCAACTTTCGAAGTTTAACCAACAATGATATGAACCTTTAATTAAGCAATTGATTGACAATAGAATAATGATATTTAGCTCTATTAGGTGATATGTTAAATAAGCGGTGAAATTAAATGACTCACTTAACCGTACTTATCATTTAATATCATATTAGCACTGTACAGTCTGGGATTATAATCCTAGGCCACTCTTAACAAATTACATACGTTGAAAATGTTGACCTATAATTGATTTCATCCTTAATATTTTGATCATAACAAACAAGATTTATATTATTTCTAACAATTGATTTTGAGTGATGATAGTTCAATGTTAAAATCAATCGAGTATTGTCAAAATCTACACATTATAAATCAGGCTCATAAAGGAGATCAAGATCGAAGTCAAACATTAAAGCCAAATGCCAAGAAAGATCAAGAGTTTAAAAGTTAAACATGAAAGAAACTTCGAAACAAGATCAAAGACTAGAGTTTCGAGATCATATGTAAAAGTATAATAATACTTTGATCTTTAATAATGAATGACAATAACTTAAAAATCATTTTGGGCACAAAGAGTTATTTTCATATCAATTGATATTTTGATCAAAAGTAAGATTGATTTTTCAAAATGATACTTGAACTTAGATCATGTCTCTAAAAAAAAAGGTCAACGGTCAACGGTCAACCAGACCGTCTGGTTTGACAGAAAAACTTATCTTAATCCGGATGTCCGGTTCATCCCCAACGGTCAGATTTTTTATCGTTCTGACCGCAACGGCTAGTTGGTCGTTCGGATGAGTGGTAGACATTCGGATGGTCGTCCGGTTGGGCAAAACTTTGGGCATTTTGACTGCTATAAATATCAACTTATTTGCCATTCATTTTAACACTCAAGAACATTCGAATGAGATACTTTTAAGCAAAATTATATTGATTTCTCATCTCATTTTTTATTATCAAATCATTTAGTTTTGAAAAACTTTTGAAATTCTACTCATCAAAGTTTTTCATTTGAAAAATATTATTTGCACTTACATTGCATAATCTTTTTCTACTTCTTCATATTGAAACTTTGATTGAATCAAACTTGTAAACATCATATTTGCCAAAGTTTCTAATCTCTCTTAGCACTTAATTTATAAATTATTCATTAAAATATAGATATATTTTTGAAGAAAATTTTTGCACTTACATTGCATAATTTCTTCTTCTTCTTCATATTGAAATTTTGATTGATTGAACTAAACTTGTAAAATCATCATATTCATCAAAGTTTCTCATTTTTCTCATAGCACTTAATTTATTACAATCATCCATTAAAATAAAGATATTTCTTGAGAAGGTTATTAAACCTACATTGTATTTATTTCTTCATCTTCTCATTGAAACATTTTGATTAATTGAATCTAATTTTTTACTATTATATTCATCTAACACTTGACATATCATTTATTACTATTCATTGAAGAGTTAGTCTCTCTTAATATTTAATTTGTTTGTATTATCTATGAAGAGAGGAATTTCACTGTAAGTCATTGTATTGGTCATATTGAGGTCCCGTGAAACTCAATAGTGTGAGTTGTGTTGAGGTCTCGTAAAACTCAACATTGTATAAGGATCAGTACACCTTGTTTATAAGTCGTCGAAAACGTTGTAAATGGTTGGATTGCATCATAAGTCAATCAACATAGCAAAAAGGTCTTACTCGTACCAGAGAGCTTGGTAACGAATGACGTAAATAATTGCTTTGGATCGAACCTCCACAATTATACGTTTGCATCATCTATCCCTTTTACTTATCGTTTTTATATTTATGCTTATTATTTGAATTAATCTATTTAGTCTTTACTCGTTTACATTTAGATTAATTATTCGAAAAAAATTTAAAAACCAATTCACCCCTTCTTTGTTAGCTATTCTTGAACTATCAACAAATTACTTAAATTTATTAAAAATGATTAATAATAGAAAACATCTATAGAAAAGATTTTCATTTTCGATATACCCTCCTGTCTATTAAAAATCTCAGAAACCCCCTATTTGAAACATTTTGTGTGAAAACCCCCTACCGTCAAACTTGTCGTTAAAATCAGTAAAAAAGCCAAAATCAAAAGGTAATAATTGCAATTTTAGGGTGTGCTTGAACCATATTATTTTAGAAGAATGTATTTTAGAATAGTAAATTGATGGAGAACGTGTGGTTGAAAATGAAGGAAAATTTATTGATGTGATGAAAAATATTATTTTATTGAAAAATGTGTGGTTGAAAATGAGTAGAAGAATGATAATAAAAATTTTAGTGTGAACCAAACAGAGGCTTAGTATCTAAATTTTTTATTCTTTTACAAATTATACACATTTTTTTATTTACTATCCACAATTTCAAACCTTAAAACTTTATTTTTCACCTCACCCTGCTTCATCTTATTCCCCAAAACTTTATTATTTTATTTAATGCATTCCAAAACCTCCCGAATTTCTCATTTCTTCTTCTCATTCCCAAGATTACACTTTAAATCCTTCTTCCAAATCCTAAATCCACCGGTTACCGATGGCATTCTTGAACTGAAATTTTGCAGCTGAAGGTGTGCAAACGAACTCGATTGCACAGTCAAATGCTAGAGGGGAAGTGAGGATTCCACCTCTAGGCAGGGGCGGAGCCAGCTCGTGCAACTAGGGGGGTCCCTGCCCCCGAAATTTTTTTTTAAAGCATTATCTGTTAAAACAAGAAAAATTGATAATTTGTGCTAGAGAAAGGAAACAAAAGAAGTTAAATTAATGAGCGAAGACTTAACAAAAAAATCTGGAAACGTATAAAAGAAAGTATTAATTTTTATTTTTGCAAAATCATACTTTTTTACGGGCGTTCCTTTCGAGTTCTTATACTTTGATAACNGGTAAATTAAAAAAAATGTGAATAAAAAAAATTAAAAAAATTTAAAAATTGGGCTTTATTCTTAGGTTGAACTTAGCATATAACTAAAAAAAATTGGTAAATAAAAAAATTTGTCCAAAAATTGAGGGGGGTCCGGGTCCCCCCAAGGACCCCCCACCTCCGCCCCTGCCTCTAGGTGTCTCTGGCGGACTTGGTTTCCTAGATTTTTTTGCAATTTCTAGCTTAATGAACTCGTTAGGAAAAGAAATGAAAATAAGAAAAAGAAAAAGATGAAGTGGGATGGGATGGGATGGGATGGGATGGAATTGCGTTGAAGATTACAAAGCTTTTGAGGATCGGTTGATGAGAGCCCCTAGTCACGACTCATACCCCGTTGAAACAGTGGAACCCTCATTGTTGAACTCGTGTACGAGCTTTAAACCGAAGCCCCATCACACTAAAAACGATGATATTAGATTGGAGTTGACTATAGGGTTCAATCCAGTGCTGCGCAATCATCTATCCACAGTAATGGAGCTCTCTGATAGTAAAGTCTAATTAAAAAAAAATCACAATTTTGGCGGCTTCATACTAGTCTTTTCCCTTTAGGGCATAATGTCCTTTTCCATTTTTCTTTTCCTAATGGTAGGTAGAGCTTACTTTCAGTACTTCCATTATGTATTTCTTTTTCTTTTATAGAACTAGAGAAGTATTGAAAGTGAGAAGAAGAAGAAATGAGGAATTTGGGATGAGGGATTTGGGATTTGGGAGAGTTTTGCAAGGGATTAAATAAAATGATAAATAAAATGATAAAGTTTTGGGAATAGGATGGGATGTAAAATAAAGTTTTAAAGGTTTATGATTGTAGGTGGTACATAAAAAAAATTTGAGTATAATTTGTAAAAAGAATAAAAAGTTTAGATACTAAAATTGTAATTATTACTTTTAAATTTTGGCATTTTTACTGTTTTTAACGATAAATTTGACGATATGGGATTTTCAGCGATTTCCAACAAGTTAGGGTATATTGCAAATGAAAACATTTCTAGGAAGGATTCTGCTATTAATCCTTATTAAAAAAGTAATGATATTTAGTATCGATGTTGTTTAACACCAATCTGCATAGGAACACTGGTGTCATTAAATTATATGTTCAACTAAATATAAGGAATTACGACTCAAAATTATGAACCTAAATTATTGTTTAGCACCATTGATCATAGATAATAGAATTATTCTTATTAAAAACATGTACCCATAATCAACCATAAGCTTGTTTATTTGCATTATTGTATTACACCATCGATTTCGATCTCATTCAAACACTACGCCAAAAAGGAGCATTTGCAACACATAAAAGGCAACATTCGGTAGTTAAATGTTGCTAAAGGGGTCTATCGCAACATTTTAATAAGTGAATGTTGCTATTGATTAATATAATTGAGTTTTAGCAACATTTTAAAAATAAACGTTGCAAAAAGTACCTTTTGCAACGTTTATCGAACGTTGCGAAAAGATTGATTTTTTGCAACGTTTATTAAACGTTGCAAAAGATCAACTTTTTGCAGCGTTTAATAAACGCTGCAAAAAAGTGCCTTTCGCAACGTTTAAATAAACGTTGCAAAAGATCAACTTTTCGCAACGTTTGATAAACGTTGCGAAAGACACTTTTTAGCAGCGTTTATTAAACGTTGCAAAAAGTTGATTTTAGCAACGTTTATCTGAAAAATAAATACCAAAAATAATCCAAACCTAATTTACGCCTCCTTCCTTCACGCCTCTCTCTCTCCATTCATTCAAGCCTCTCTTCTCCACTTATCTTTCTACAGCAACTAACCCAATCCCTAGTTCTTCTTCGCCTCCTCACTCCCCTAGGAGTCCCAATTGAAGGTGGGCCGGCTCCTCTCCGTGGATTCAGATTGTTCGGGACTCCGATTCGGATTATATCCATGTGGGTGGCAGCAAGACGGCATTGAAGCTGGCAGCTTCAAGGTTGAAGCTATTGAGGAACAAGAAGGAAGTGTCGGTGCTTCGCCTCTGTGCCTGTGACTTCGAGCCCTAGACCAGCTGCTTCGCCTCCGGTAAGGATTGGTTTCTTGATCTGATTTTTGAAAGAAGGCAGTAGCATTTGAGTGGAGTATAAGGAAACGCCTATCAAGAAAATCCCACAAAACCAAACTAGCCATAGTCCACTTTGCATTGCTTGAAACAGTTTGTATGTTGTCTTTATTTTAGATATTACCATCTCGTCCTGGGGCTTATGGCATAGATGATACTGCTGGCGTTCGTCATGAATCCGGTCTTAATGGATCAATGACTGGAACAAGCATTAAACCTTACCCGTCTTCGGAAGGTCCAAATTTACTAGGTCATCCTCGAGTTGCTGCTCCACGCATTAGTCCTGGCATCCCTGATGCGACTTATGAAAGGCCCAATTCTGTGAGAAGGGTTGAGAGCAATCAAGCCCCAGCAGGAGAGTCAAACATTCTGTTTGTTGATGGGCTTCCTAATGACTGTACAAGAAGAGAAATAGGTCGTATCCTTGCTATTGTATTGTTGTTAATGCTTTTCCTTGTCTCCTTATATTATTTGTGAGGGTTTGTTTATGTGAGAGATAAAGATCAGTTATTCTGTTGGTTCTTTACAATGTATTCGGGGCTTTCCAGCACTAATTAAGGAATATTTTCTCACACAGCACTTGACTAAAGTTTAGTCGTGCTAAGATGTCAATCTGGGCACAATATTTCTCCTATGAAATTCCACCTCCTACGGTAAAGAGTGATGTTTTATAATTATTTGAGCTAACATGATCACTTCTCTTGTCCCAAGACCGTGTCTGTATTTTGATACTTAAGCTTACTCCTTGACTAGCAAATAGATCTTTTTCGCCCATTCATTGGGTTTAGAGAACTCAGAGTTGTTCATAAGGAGCCTAGACGCGTAAGTTAGCCTCTCATGTTTTGCTTGATTATGCATGGTTTACAATTTGCAATGTGGAAATTTGAAATATTCAATAATGTAACATTTATTCTTGTAGTTTGTATAGGTAGTCATTTTCTATTGATATGGCCTTTAATGATTATACATGTTTGCGGAATATGTGTTTTATTTGCAATCATGGCACATTTTTGTTATGTATATCACTGCATGATCAGTAAGATGGCATGTTGCAGTTGGGAGTTACATATTCAGATTTTAGTGACCATTGGATGGAAATGACTGTACATCTCTGGTGAATGGTCAGAAGTAGTTATTCTTTAAAAGGAAAAAAAAAGATTATTTTCTATATGAATCTTGTACACAACTTCAGACTAAGCCATGGTCTTCTTGCTCCTTTTTCATAATTTCTCAAATGCTTGTACTATTATACTGATTCAATGCAATTTCCAGTCTTCCTGATTCCTTCATTTGGTTTTATTGTTTCTTAAATTTATATCTTACCAAACCGTCATTTTGCAGACAGGAGACAAAGCTATGGTCTTGTGCTTTGTTGAGTTTTCTGATGCCAAATGCGCTCTTACTGCCAAGGAAGCACTTCAAGGTTCAAGATATTTTCCAGCTTTCTGTTTTTATAAAATTCTTGGCGGCTGTCCTTTTCACTTGATTCCCCTCCTAAAATTTTACAGGAAAGCACAACTTTTCTTTTGCCAACTCTTTGTTATTAAGCTTAAGCTTCTTGATCTCATGTGTCCGTTAATTGATTATTAGGCCCGCCCCTCCCCTCCCCCCAAAAGAAAATTGGAGGACTCTATAATCTATACCATGATGTTTGTAGACGTTGGAACTACAAATTTCTGAGATAAGTGATTATCATAGCACAATAGTAGTTCTTGCCATGTCCCCTGTGATCTATAATAATGAAGCTTAACAGTCACTTTGCATTTAACAGTCACTTTGAATAAATTGATTAAATGCAGTTTACATGTAATGGTAATTTAAACATAGAATCTAAAGAGTTGGGCGAAATTCACCTTCTTGTAATAAATATAGCGGAAAAAATAGAGGGTTGGACTTCCATTTCTGATCTTCTTTTTCTTGTTTGGGTTTATAAAATATAGAAACTCTGTGTGGGGTAGGGGGATTTCAACAGGAAAAAGGGGTGTTGGAAAGGCCACCACCTCCACGTTTGGCCGCCAACACCACCGTGAAAAGCCNTAGAAACTCTGTGTGGGGTGGGGGGATTTCAATAGGAAAAAGGGGTGTTGGAAAGGCCACCACCTCCACGTTTGGCCGCCAACACCACCGTGAAAAGCCCGGTGGCAAAGGGAGAAGCATGTGACCCGTCACAATTTTGAATTTTCATACTCGTCAATGGAAGTTGGTGCATCTAGCACTGTCCATGTTCCTTAGCCCCCTGTTGACAATTGCAATTTAAAACTGCTTTACTGATGGGGTTGAGGAAGATAAAAAGATTTATTCTGTTCCCATAAGAAAAAGGGTTATTGAATATTACAAAACGATGATGGAGAAACCACGGTAGCTAAACAATGAAACTAACTCCAACAGTTGGGGTTTAATCATGTTAAATTCTTGAATTTCGAATGAAATGTAAAAGTACAGAGTTGTGTTTCTTTACCATTACCTCTTAAGTTGGGGGTTTTTGAAGAAAAGAACATTAGACAGTTTAGACTGTTAATGAAAGCGTCGTGGATTTCTCATATAGTTGTGTTTCTTGTGTCCTCAATTGTCCGGTTCCTTGGCTCACTAGCTTGTTGAAATAGTGGTCATAGTTTCGGCCATAGTTACAGATACCCTTTTCCCTGTTTCTTTATCTCTAAACTGGTTT